>WYDF02321019.1:0-14430 GCA_009867245.2 Adranes taylori
CTCGGGCAGAAAATATAAAATAAGGCTTCTTCTAGTCAGCCAACAAAAGGATGCATGCATTAATTAGACCGATAGATAGATGACTAGAACTTCAAAATTTCGAGTTGTATAATAAAATGAAAGACTAAATTTTAGTCTTTCACTGGTAATTTTAGTCACTAAAATTACCAGTGTGTCATTAAAAATAATACAAAATGAACATAATAATAATATAAATACCAATAGTGATAGGAAAATTAGAATTAAAATTTCCTGCATGATATTCGCAAATCGGGGACTTCCCGCAAATCTCAAATATTGATAACATCCAAAATAAAAAAACATAACCTCAAAACTGCGCGGTGATATATGATGATATGAGAGGAATGGCGGGGGCAAATAGAAGGGAGGAAGAGAGGGGACACTAGAAGTACATTGAATTCACTGGAAGTACACCGCAGACACTGGGTCGAATGTTTGAAGTTATTCTATAAAAGTAGACAACCAGTAGTACAGGGAATTACATTATCAACTATTGACAGCAGAAAAAAATACGAGTTACAAACATACCTAATATAAACTCAAATACAAACGGTCCACCACGCAAGTCCGAGAGCAGAGAAGAGTGCCCAGTGCGCAGGCGTCGGAGACAATTACACCCAACAGATTTTAATAAAACAAGTCAGGTCAGAATGACAACTGGAAATGCCCTATCATCCAGCATCTTGAATTTTCAAATGACACCTGTCAACCCAACAATCTATTGATGCTAGACCCCAATATACCGCTCCGCGGAATGGTTACCAATTTTAGAGCGATTTAGAAACATCTACAGAAGGGTGGAAGGGTGTTTGGAATCGGCCATCTGCACTGTCAAGAAACATACAGAATACCGTTTGTTTCGCTTCCATTGATTTCTTAATTATAGCCACTGGAGTATGTAAGGACGTATTTGTTGATTTGGTCGTTTGGTAAGTAAATGACAGGGGTGAAGCGGTGTCTTATGTAGGATTTAGTTTCTCAAAAATTGATCCAACCCTTCAGCAAAACCGTAGTTAAGCTCATTGGTATGCATGCTTTAAGAAGAATCTCCGATTTCCCTCCTTTTTTAGGTATAAAGACTATGTTCACTTCACTCCAGCTGGATAGAATATATCCAAACATTAAGCTGAATTTGTGAGGCCTTGGTTATTGAATCTTACCATAATGAGCTATCAAGCTTGCTAATATTGATTAAATTCAAAAGCCTCCTATAAAAATACATTCAGAATTTCTTAATGCTTTCCTGATGATGGTGTATCAGGAAAAAAAAATTCGAACTTTTCAATAACATCATTTCTGGGATCAGTATAGAACCAGTTTAACCCGCTTCTACCTCTATCGTGCCTCTATACAATGAGTGAATCTTTCGCATATGTAGGAAATGTAGAAATAGACTTATTAGAATGTTCCGGCCAGTGGCAAGATTATGAATATTTGATGGACCAACCAGCGAAATGCGCGTGTATGTTTTCCAAACGGACATTTAAAAGTTTATTTTAGATAACTTGATAAACAATGTTGCCATAATGTGAAACTATTCCTTTTATTATAATATAAATTCATTCTTATGAAATGTACTTTTTATATTTAAATTTTAGAGGTGCTAAGTACAAAAATATGCTATTAAAACACATTTTGTTTTTAAAATTAAAACGTTCTCTTGAAGTCGTATGCAATATCATGGTCAAAATATTTCTTTTTGAACTTCTAAAGTCAATGTGCCAATATAATGACAGACACTCGCTTATGTACCAACATTATTATTATCACCAAGGGCTACCTACGAAATATCGCTCCATAGCACTGCAACCAAACGGCTTATTGTACTTTCCCTGATCGTTTAGTTAGAACTGTGTCGTATAGCAATTTCAATATTTTCTGGCGAGAACATTTTTGTACCAATTCAAGTTCAACTTTCGTAGGTCCAAATAGCTCTCAATTTCTGGATGCCAATGCTTCACACTCACATAAGAAATGATGAGCTGTTTCAATTTCTTCCAAAGTTTCCGCCTACAATTTACTTCAGTAGTGTGTAGACCAATTTTTCTTCATACGTACCACCAGACGTGTGTGTCCTGTTAAGAGGCCAGTCATGATTTTAAATTTGTTCCTGCCAAGTTTCAGCAAATCTGAGGTTTTGATCTTACACGTGGCATTTCTACAAGCTGATGTCCTGCTGATTTTGTTCAGCAGTCAAATTGTTTTTAAATGGTCCAGTTTCTTATCGCTTCTCTGCTGGAACTTGCATGTATTCTCAGAACCGATTCCAGAGCAGTAAAGTGTGTGCTAGATGCTTTCTTGCAAATGCATATGCTATTTCTACTAGTCTATACATTGCATAGATGCATTCGTTCGTCAGTCCAGGTACTTTTCTGGCGTTGCTAAGCGCCTAAGTTGATTTCTTTTATTAATGGAAAAATTGAGTTCTTTAACAATATCATATAACAATCTCCTTGCGCCCATTAGAAAAATAAAAATTACAACAACAAAAATGTCTGGGATTACTGACAATGTGAAACTGCTGATAAGATTACGTCATGAGGCCCGAAATAAACTAAGAAACAATATGAACCTAAATGGAACGAACATTAATTTCGCATGATCTAACTATGTAATGTTACATAACCTAACAAAAAAAATCAATTGAATATGGAAAGCAAGCGTATTTTAGATTCCACGTAAAATATCTAAGTAACAATTCATTGTGGAAAAAGTTAAAATATTTAAACATTATCAGATAGAATAATGAGTTACCAGACGAGATGAGTGAGGCTGATATAATTAATTCATTCTTTATTGATGAAGTTAAAGCTTCGACACAAGTAACTGAAAATTTCAATTCAAACCTATTGCACCCTAAAGCAAAGTCATTTTCTGTTCAAACTGTAAACTGTGAAACTGTAAGTCAATTTGTAAGTACTATCAGTTCAATATCCTTAGAAATGCTGAACTTATGTTTGTCAACTGCCTTACATAACAGATCTAAAGTAATATTAAATTCTGAATTTCCAGCTGTTTGGAGAAAGGCAAGAGTAATACTTTTACTTAAAAAAGTAATCCAGGACAGTTGGCAGATCTTAGACCCATATCAATATTACTGACTCTCTCCAAATAATGGAGACAATAATGTGTGCTCAAATAAAATCCTATCTTAATGAAACCTTAATTTTACCCGATGTACAATCGGGATTTTGAGCTAATTCCAGTTGTGGAACTGCACTTCTGGGCATTAGGTAGAGGCCACAACACTGCGGCGCGGCGAGACGCCGTAAAATCTACGACGTCGCACAATGCATCGTGGAAATTTCCGATGCGGTGGCGCACTGTACAAATCTGCGATGCGACGACGTAGTCGGTATCCACCTTTCGAAGCAGCTGGTTGTGTGCGTATGCCACTGCAAGATGACTGATTACGATATCGATTATCTGATTTCCTTATTTCAGGAACGTCATGTCCTTTGGGATAAAACAATAGCAGAGTTCAAAGATAAATTTTTAAAAACAGAAGCGGGAAAGGAAGTGTGTAAAGATTTATATGAAAATTTTGAGGAGTTAAATAATGCATTAAACACTTATATTTTTGTTAATTGCCAATGAAGAGCTCCAAAATCACTATTAAAATATGCACAAAATTCGTTTCCGTATTTGTCTGCGCTTTTTCTGCCTTCATTTGTTCATTCATCTAAAGTTTGTAAAGAATCGTCCATGATCATTTCTTCAGACGTTTGTACGTCATCTCGATTCAATACAAAGTTGTGCAATACACAGCAAGCTTTAATAAGGTCTATCGTCAAATCGTAATAGACATTAATAGGCCGGTGAAGTAAGCGCCTTTATTCGCTAGAATGCCGACAGCACACTCCAATTATCGTCTCGCTCGGCTCAAGCGATAATTAAATACTCCTTTTTGTACCGACAAATACTTCCATGAATATGGACACATTACATTATTTGTCAATGGTAGTCCTTCATCCGCCACGAAGACAAAAGGAATTGCGTTTTGAAAGCCGGGCAACTGTTTTGGCTGTGGTATAGATAATTGACATTTTATCAGTAAGTCGCATAGTTTCGAGTTATTAAAAATAGTGGAGTCACACTCCTTACCGTATGCGCCTATGTCGTCATAAATGGATTTATAATTAGTATCAACAAGTGCCAGCAAAAACAATAGATTTATAACTTTTATGGTTGCAAAATCGGGATCCATCCTGGTCAGTACTTATTATGGGAATGTGTTTAACATCCAGTGTACCCATACAATTAGAAAAGTTGGTTTTCTTGTCAAAGTTTTGCGCAATTTGTTCCATCAACTCTTCTGTATGTTTTGGTACCTCGACATTTTTCAGATGATCCCATATAGCACGGCCAACATATCTTACCATTCTTGCGATTGTAGATTTTCCACGATAATACGTTAAATGCATATCTTGAAAAGTATTTCCTATTGCCAGGTATATGAAACAAAACCCCGTTAATTAGGTAAACTCACACAAACTCACACACTAAATCACTCCTATAAGTACGTACATACTAAAATTTTCACACCAATTTTTTTCCAGGTAACACGTTATAAAAAAATGGAGATGAATCAAGGACAACTTTATAAAATATGAAAAAAAAAACAATTAAAAAGCGGTCAGAGTTATATAAGGTATGTCAAATAATGTGTCATGTAAGCCATTATTCCAAAAATATGAAATTCCCAGAGTTCGATTAGTGACAACACAGTATCTGAGACGTGGTTATAAAGAATATAATATGTGTCTTACCAACTGAAAGAATCTCAGCATCTCAGAAATGGAAGAATACCAAATGGCATTCGTCATGGGGGTAGAAATAGGATAATTAATCTATTAGGTCGAATTTCTTTCATCATCTGGAACAAGGCTGATAAATTAGATATAATTGGACCCAATGAGCCAACTTCGCTTCCAACGAGCATTAATATTACAAGGGATATCATAGACATATTTCTCATGAATAATGAGACAAACTGGTTCAAACAAAATATGCGTTGTCTTCAGATCATTTACCAGTTGTACCAGAACTCAAGTGCTTCACACAAAATCTAAGATCGTTACAGACATAAGTAAATTGGTCGAAATATTCGGATATAATGAGTATTTATAAAAGAATAATAAATGAAATAGATTCAGTTCAAAAAACAGATGAGAAATTTGATCACCAACAAATTATACAGTAAGTTCACGTTACCAGCCTGCATCGCGTAAAAGAAAAATGGACAATTTGGAGAAGCATATTTTAACCGCCTTAGAAAAGCAAGAAAAAGGGCATTTATCTTTTTTAAAGGCTGGAAGAATTAAATGACAATCAGATTTTCAATGTCGCGTCCTACAAATATTAACTGATTTACAGCAGCCATCACATTATCAGAGCTACCAAACAAATCTATGTGGGTATCAAACAGCTCAAGTACTCGTTCAAAGTGGTAACCAAGCATCCTTTCAGCACAGCGCCTACCAAAGACTTCAGAGTGACTACCAACCATCAACTCCGTCTCCACTTGCGTCTCCACAGACACCATGATGATGATCCAAGCCGAGATGATTCGTTCAATTTAGAAGAAGACATAACAAATTTGACAAATGATACACAATCTGATTATGACTATTGTTTTTTAAAAACAATAATAATATACCGACATTGTAAAATGTTTTTTTATACCTTATAGTTAATCCAAACATCTCCAGAGGTTCAATAAGTTTTCTAAATATGAATTTCCTTTGTAGATGAGGAGATATAAATCTTAATAGTTCTTCAAAACTTGCTATACTCATTCTAATCGAAAAATTTCTGCTCATCTGTTTTCAATCCCTCATATTTTCTTTTGAAGTGATTTCCATCATTATTCATTATAGTTAGAAACGGATGCACACAGTACTTTCTTTTTGGTTTTTTTCTTGATGCATCTGAACGCAACCAGACGTAAGATACGTGTTGCGCGGTCCATGCGAAGAAATTGAATGAATTTTCTGATCACTCGTGCGATGCCGTATCGATGAAATTTGTGCGTTGCGTCATCGCATTATATTGCGGTGCGACGTCGTTTTTGCGATGCGCCGTCGCACCGCAGTGTGGTGGTGTCTCTCTTACTAATGACATTTTAAAGGCGACTGATAGCGGTAAGGTCACAATATTAGTTCTATTAGATTCCAGTAAAACATTTGACCGTTTGGATCACAAGCTCCTATTGCAAATTTTGAAGTTCATTGGCTTTTCATCTACCGTCTCTTACTCTTTTGCAAAGTTTTTTGGACAATAGAAAGCAGCTGGTACAAATTAATGATAACATCTTTTCGGAAAAAATTTGAGAGAGGGGAGTACCTCAGTGTGCAATACTGGGTCCTTTACTGTATACGATCTGTACACAAAAGTTACCAGCAATAATTAATCAGTTCAAATCTATGTCTATGGTATAATGCTCTATTATTCTTTTCATCTTGAAGGTATTTCCATTGCTTTACAGAGAATATAGTTCGATCTTCAACAGTTATATAGTCGTTGCTTTAGGGATGAATACATCGAAAAGTAACTATATAAAATTTGCCTCAAAACACAATGTACAAGTTAGACATTGAATAAATTTAAAAATTCGTGGATGGTAAATTGGATGTGATCTGCTACTTCCGAAACAGTATTTAACTATCTGTTTCAACTATTTGCTGAAAGATTCATAGAATTTTATTTTATTTTTAAATTTAGGCAGGCATTCATATTGAATTGTCATATTCGCATAGCTTTAGATTTTAAAGCTGCATACACTGAATCTCGCCTATTGATTTTTCTTTAAAAGATTTTTCTTTACAAATTTTCATGTAAACTTGTATGGAGTTTGTATGTTTTTAAGGAAATAAAGGCACTATTATTATTCTTATTATTAGTATGGGAGATCCCGTGTTTCCAGAAGCGTTTGAACCTTCTATGAACCAGACTCTAGTACATTCCGGGAAGATCGGAGGATATTCTCCCCTCGAGGATATTCAGACCTGAGTCTATGATGACTTCATAGTTCCTGTGTACAATGTAGTTTGGAGATATACAGCCCAATGTTATTTCAAGTATTTTGTCTCTGTATTTCAAGTGCCATGTACTTCGAGTCCGGGTTCCATCTTGCCGCCGTCGGTGTCGATTTCATAGCCTCTGAAATTGTCTCTGAATGGAGGATAATTTCTGCTTGACTTACCCCAGAACATCAGTACTCCACAACACCACATTATGGATGGCCTCATAATCCATATAAGCCATATAAACCAGTGCAACAAGTAATTTGTCAACCTCAATGGTTTTATAACCGTTCTGTCTATTATTCTGTTAATTTGCAGGTTCCAACTACGTTTGGCATCAAGTATTACTACAAGGTACTATACTTCTCTCTGTAGCAGTATTTGTTTCCCATGAAGTTTGTTTCGGACTACGTAAGCCGTCCAGTAAAGAAACCGTCTTCTGGTAAACGGTACAACCGAAGTCTTCTGAATGCTAATTTTCAAACTTTTGTTCGTTGGCAATTTTCCAACCACGCTGAGTGTTCCTTACATAAAGTCCCTAACAGTTGAATAGAATTGTAGCAACATTCTTTAAAATTAAAAATAATTTTCAAGTGGAAATAAAACTAATTTCCTAAAACATTTAATAAGTACAATTTACTCTGTGAATAAGATAATATAGTTTCTATAATTAGAATTATTTTACTGATAAAAGAAAATGTTACTTAAGTCATTCGTTATGACCCTTAATTTGATAAATTGAACACAACACTGGTGCTTATATTACTCCAGTTATAAACAAATTTATTTCTGCTAAACAGAGAGATAAGCGGATTTCCAAACATTCATATCTAAAGTTTACGTGGTGGACACAAATAAATTGCAATTCGCAAAATTTAATCTAAATCTCTGGCAATCGCTCCCTAATGTCACATATCGCTCATCTTACATTAATAATAATATGACGCTGAAGTGTTTGAGTTTTTACAACTTACCTTCATTACGATTTCGTTCTATCGCGTTTCGTGAACACAATAAAGGTTCCGTTCATATAAAACAAATATTTCAAAAACTTGCAACGATCCCATCAAGTTCTATAAATGATTTAAAAAGATAATCTAGAGTTTCAATATTCGCCAATATATTTTCAGTGTACTTTTCAATATTCAACAAAAAAGCATTTGGGACTAAAAATTCATAGGTAATTAAAAATTATTAGTCTCATTAATTTAATATTTCTTTTTTAAGGTCCAACAAAACAGCAGTAGGTGAATAGACAATTTAAAAATTAAATATTTTCTAAATCGAATTGTTATAATAAAATTACATTGAAAACGTAGTTCTACATATATCGAAACGTCGGTGTTGTTTAAGTATTTCTGTATGTGTGAAACATATATTTTACAATACCAAAATCGGGCTTATTATTATTTTGGTTAAGATTTTGTATAAGACTAGCAAATTCCATCGCAGCTTCGCTTGCGATATTTGTAAATATCAATCTCTTATGGAAATTTTTAATGGAGTTACGACTATTTTACTGCAATACCTCTGTATACACTACATTGGTGGTTCTGTCCTCACGTTGTATTATTACGAGGTTGCTGGATGAGCTCACTCTGGAGCAGACCACATAGAACTGTCCATTTGAAAAGCACTCCTTTCTCAAATCAATTCCTGTCACCTTCAGCGACTATCCCTGAGACTTGTTAATCAACATTCTGAAATAATGTTTGCGGGGAAACTACAGCCTTTTGAGTTCAAATGGGTGCTTTGATGGTATAAGTGATATAATCATTGACTCATCGCTAGCACAATTACTGAACACGGTTGCCTCGATAAACTTCTTTTGGAAGGGTTTAACTTGCAGCCTTGTGCCATTGTAAAGTTTGGGAGGATTAAGATTTGCAGCCACATTACTGGAGTTCCAACTTTGATGAGGAGCTTGTGGGCAACGACCCCAGGAGGATTAATGTTATTGAGGAATTCCACGGGGTAGTGAACTGCGTTATCTGATTGAAGCACTGAATCTTCAGATCTGTACTTCATTTCTATACCATCGAACAATTAAAGCAGGGTATCATTAATCACAGCTGCATTGTCATTTTTGGGAGTTAGAATGGCAAGCTCGCACAGTCAGTCCATAGATTTTTCCTTGAGATCGATGGTATCAGAGTATTATAAGCCCGTTTTTAACCCTTCAAAACTGAAAATAGAAATTTCGTCTTAGACGTGTCGAACAATGAGTTTTCCAACCGACAGGCTTTTACCTTTAACTATTTCCGATATAGCCTAAAACTTTAATCTCCTTTTTAACCCTCTTTAGGGTCGAATTTCTAAAAATCCCCTCGTAGTAGGTGGTTATGTCATGAGGAGAAGCCTTTCCCAAGTTTTCAACTTTCTGCGTCTAGGGGTCTGAACTGCCCGTTGATGTGTCAGTCAGTGAGTGTATTGGGCGTATCCTTTTATATACTGAGATTAATAAAAATTTGCTCTAATGCTACGGTTACATCGAAACATGAATGATTTTATTTTTAATGTACGCTAATGATGCTGACAGTACAAAATACTGAACAATAAATTAGTTGTACTTTATTATACTTTTTGTAACAAAAAGTTAGAACGATGTCCCCAAATTTTCAATTTCTCTTAATGATCAAAATAATGGTTTTTTCACTCTCTCAAGAGCAATAAGGAAAATATTGATTTTCTCTCTATGAAAAATATTAGCATCAAAATTTTGAATGTGTTCCATTTACAGTATGCATTGTTTGTCAAAGGAATGATGAAAAAGGGCTTTAATAAGCCCCTTAATAAGGGTATGAAAGAAATGAGACCAGATAGGTGCGTATGTAGGTTTATATATACGTATATGAATAGGTAAGGCATATGAAGGGTTAAGCGAGAGGAAACGATACGAGTTGTAAGGGAATTTTCACATCGTCCCTCAATCGAATCACGGTGGCGTGGAAAATTAAGAAAATTTGATTTATCAGTATGCGGCCAACGCTATTGTGTGTCTGACGGAAAAAGGATCTTTGATACAGTAAAATCCCAATTATTTATTTTATTTACTTATTACTCATAGATCTTTACAATACATTATACAAGCATTAGATCTATGTACGCCATATACTACAACAGTATAAAATTTGGCAGAGTTTGATAACTGTGAAACTTAATAACTATAAAATACGTAAGCTGGCCTCTGGTGTCCCCCAATGCTACGTGTTGGGTTTCCGATCAGCATGTTGGGACCCTTCTTATGGAACTTAGTCTATAAAGATCTGCTAATACAACTACCGGATTATCGGCTTCACCAACGACATAACATTAACAGGCGTAGCTAAGGAGGTCTCCCGACTGATATCAGCTTTAAATAACGCTATGAAAATAGGGGTTGAGTGGTTAAAAAATCATAACCCAGAATTGGTCTCAGAGAAAGCAGAAGTAATATAGCGAAAAGTACAAAAGCCGGAGCTGACCCTTACCGGACAGGAAATCAAAACATCTCCACACGTTAAATATCTAGGAGTTGCTTTGGACATGAATTTACGGAACAACTGCACGCACTAGCTCAGTGGAGTTTTACAAAAGTTTTACTCAGTGGAGTCCTCCATGCTATATGCTATACGGGTATGGTCAGGGGCATTGAATGTCCAGAGATCAGCACATCTTCTCACTACGGTACACATGATTGGTTTACTAGGATTTACCAGTGCCTACAGAACTACATCTACGGAGCCTCTATGTGTAAATAAGAATAATGAAAGCCTAGAAGCTGCTAAAGGCGTTGCCAGGGAAAAGGTATATGCACAGTGGCAAAACAGGTGGAAAACTCTAACAATGGACGATGGACATACAGACTTATCCCTGATGTTAAACCTTGATTTAGAAGGATACAAGTATGCTTCAGTCACTACCCCTTATCTCAACACAGCAATTTCAGGTCCTATCTATAACGATTTGAGATAGTAACCTCGCTGACATGTACCCAATGCAGTACGAAACAAGATAACAGCGTGAAACACACAATCTTCCACTGCCCACCGTGGAGAGCACAAAGGAAAAAGCCATAGATATACTCGGCGATAACTTATCGGCGCTGAGCTCCACCGAGCGACTGATACAGACAACACAATCGTGGCAAACTGGCTTGCAGCTATGTTCCTATATACTGAAAGAAAAAACTAGGTGGTTGTTGGCCTCCGAGGAGTCAATCCGGGCCGCCGCCATCATAGGGCAACAAATGCGCCCAGCTTAAAGACCTCGACAAGTACTATTGGCACCAAGATCCTTCCAGCCCCCTTGAAGTAATGCAAACGGGATTCCAGGGCGACTGGGAGCACCAAGAAGCTCAGTGAAATGGACTAAATGCCCTCACGGTTTAATGAGTTGGAGGTCCGTCCGCGCCTCATTACCTTGCTGAGGAGTTTGTGGTTGCACATTTACCTTTAACATCCTATCTCCCAAAAAAATAATAATAACTATGGAACTATATAAATGACCCTTCACACAACTAAAATTTATAATATGAAAGCTATTTGAATACTCACTTTTGACGTTATATATTACACAACTATCTCTTACATGTCTGTTAAGTTTATTTTCAAAAAGTCAGCTTTACTGTATTTATAAAATGTATTTCTCAGAAAATAAATTTTGGCAGGCCTGTGGAATTCTTTGAACGTCACCAGCCTGATACATTCAAGAAGTTTGTTCAAGCACTGGTCATCCATTCAATCTCGTCCACATTGCGTGATGGCAAGTCGTTCTAGAGGTATTTCGAGTTTAGATCAAAGTCGGGCGTTATGCTCGTGGGTAGTGTGGGAAGTAGAATAGTTTCTGAATTTAGTGTAAAAGAGTAGATTGTATTTGTCTATAAAGGGACGGTAAGATCATAGTACACAGTTCATGGAAGTAATTTGCGCAGTGTGTCGTGTACATTGTTCTTATGATTTCTTTCTGGGAAATGGAGATTCTTGAAGGCAGCAGCACATCCCCAAAAAATGATCACATAGACTAAAATCGGTTGAACCATTACGAAATATATACTTCACAGTACGTGCACGGATATAGTTCCCCGCATGGTTATAAATATTATTTATTTTTTAATTATGTAAATCTATTGAACAGCGAAGAAAAGTGGAACTGGAACTGAAACTAAACAGTAGAAGACGCGCCTCCAGAATATTCAGCTTCTCTCAGAATATAAAGCCAAAGGCAAGCAGGTGAAGAACAGTGCTAAGGCGCAGAAGAGCGGTGAAAAATAAACAAGGAGACCTACTCACCAACAACGAAGCACAACTTGCAAGGGGCTCGAACAGTTCATGGTGGTACCCAATAGAGAAAGTGAGGAACAGACGACTGAACACGAACCTGAAGAAGAGGAAGAAATTGTAGAGAATAGAGAATAGAGAATGAGTAGGAAATGTAACTAACTCGGATCCATCCTCCAACCTCCTATCAACTGACCCAGACACCGCCACTGATCTTCTGAACCCTCTCTTCAAGAAGATTTGGAACAAAGGAAACTTTCCACAGAAATCGAGAGGGACTCCTCATCAAATTACCCTAGAAAGGGCAGACCACTAACTGTCATAATTGGAGAGGAATCACCCTACTATCAATTCCAAGTAAATTGTTGACCCTGGTGATACTCAACAGTATCAAAGCAAAAGTGGAATCATAAATGAGGAAAGAGCAAGCTGGGTTTAAAAACTAACACGCTGCGTGTTATTATTGAACAGTCAAATGAATTTAAAAGGGGCAGTATGTGGAATACCTTGCAGAAATACAGGTTATCGGAGAAGATTACAAAAGTCATTAAAGAAACATACAACAACTAGGCATGCCGTATCATTCTCGAGAGGAAAATCACGGAGACGTTCGTAGTCAAGTCAGGAGTTCACCAGGGATGTATTATGTCCCCAAACATCTTTCTATTGATATCGATGAGGTGATGAGGAGAGCCACATATGTAAAAAGAAGGGCGTACAGTGGAAGCTGATTGAACGATTGGTGGACCAAGATTTTGCAGATGATATCTGCCTGCTCCCACAGAACCATCTTAATATGGAAAAGAAACTCCTAGATCTCGAGTGCGAAACCAAGACGGTGGGCCAGAAAATAAATTCCTCCAAGACAAATATTAGGAAGATAAACATAAGATATGTAAAAACACTGAGAGAGGACAATGAGGATATTGAAAAGGTAGAAGAGTTCACATAGTTTGGGAGCATACTGACCCATGATGCTGGTATAGTTGCAGATGATATCAGGGCAAGAATCCGAAAAGCAAATGGGCCTTCATTTGCTTGCCACTCATTTGCTTGCAACATTTGCTTGCCACTTGTAGCCACTCTGAAGAGCAAAAGAGATTTCCACAATGACCAAACTCCGAATATTCAGAACTATGTGAAAGCAATGCTCTTTTACGGTTGTGATGCCTGAAGGGTCATTTCCAAAATTACCAGTAGCTTGCAAGTCTTCCTAAATAGAGGCCTCAGAAAATGTATCCGAATCTTCTGGCCAAATATGAGATCTAACGAAGATCTGAGAACTTCGAAACCAAACCAGAGAGGAATCCATCTCCATTCAAATCAAGAGAAGTAAATGGAAACGTGGAAGACCAAATACATCATGGAGGAGGACTGTGGATGAAGAAGGAAGGCCCTCGCTAGACATATAGTGCTTTGTCGAAGCCCTATGCTCGAGATAAGAACGAAAGGAATTAAGTAAGTAAGTAAGTAATATACAATCTATTTGAATAGAAAATTACTAAATATCTCTTTTTATCTCTCATATACCATATAGGTATATGTATGTTTTGACCATTTTTCTATTTCACCTTAGTGGGTCTCTTCTATTGAAATTACTGCAATCCGTTAATACACATTTCAAAGGGAGTGTCATAAGGAACAATTTTCCATATAAAAAGTTTTTTCTAAAAAAATTTTATCTTGCTCAAAGAATAAAAGAAAGGTCGATTTTTCGGTGGCTGTTTGTATGTATTTACGTCTGTATGTTCAAGAAATTCTCCTTCCCTATGGGCCCGATCTGGATTAAATTTGGTGGACAGGAGTAGACTATGAGCCCGCAGATTTTTTTGTAAAACTAATATGGCAGACAGGAGCTTTTTTTTGTTCAGAAATTTTGTATTAATAATAGGATATTGAAATTTTCTGAACTTATGGTAAAATGTTACCAAATTTTTACCATTAATAAGATGTTACCCATGTTGCCAAATTGTTTAGGAAGCGGTTTTGCCACGTTAAAATCCTAACAAACTTTTAGAGATATCTCAAGAACGATAAAAGACAAGACATTTGAATAAACTTTATTGCATAGGCTACATAAAGACCCTTAGATTTTATTGAAACATTTTTTCTGAAATCACAATTAA
>WYDF02321030.1:0-14429 GCA_009867245.2 Adranes taylori
ACACACACACACACACACACACACACACACACACACACACACACACACACACAATTCCACACACACACACACACACACCCAACACACACTCATATGTAGGCATATGTATATATATATACAGGGGCACTAAAGAAAATCTTTTGAAATTGGGGTATGTGAAATTTTGCACGATTGCAATTTCTTTTAATCTACTGTGTCAAAATCCTATGAAAACAGATACGCTTTACTTTTGTTTACCGATCTCTTGCCCCTCTTCTTCCGTTCATTCGAGAATATTACATTGCGTAATTTTTGAGATGAGAGTTAATAATATTCGTAATACGAGCCTATAGTTTTTTCGTTCTTGGTTTAAATATTTTTTTGGTACTGATATCCCTCCTTCTTTCAATGCAGGATTCAAATGTCCAGGATTCCTGTCTCCTTGAATTCTTCTCAAAACTCTTGACTCACTATTATAGTTTTAATTAATGTCAGTATTAAAAATATTATATTCCATATTGATTTAGTAGTATCATTAGCCCAAGTTTCCTTGATATTTTACATTTCTATATAATATTTTCCTCTTTCATTAAAGTAATTCCTAAATAATTCAAGAAATTAATATAAATTGCTAAATTTTTTCTTCGTTGTCATTCCATTATCTTTCGTCTAGACATCTGGTCCTTGACTGCAATGTGTGCTACTTCATGTATTCTTAGCGCTTTTATATTTTACTTACACTTTTAACGATATGCAGAATAGATAAAAGTTTCAATTATATATAAATTGTATAAATAGAAACATATTTATAAATAATTCAGAATAATTTGACTTTCGATTTATATGTTATATAAACGCTACTGCTCTGGACCCTAGAATTGTTTTAATTAATTTATTTCATCCAGAGAAAGAAACGTCTAAATGCTCAAAATGGTATTCAAAATTGTAACTTGAAATGTATTATTAGAAGATTCATTTTAATGAGGTATATGAAAAAATATTTATTTGTATATCTCTAATATCTTTTTAACATTTTCAGATGAAAGATTTTCAGAATATGCCAAAACAAATTTACACAAACTAATTACATATTTATTGCCAGAAATGAGAATAATTGAAGCAGACGAAGTTAACAAAATAATACGTCAGATAATTAGTGATTACAGAGATCCAAATATACAAAAAAAAATACAGAAGAACTTTATGTCACGGAAATTTGTGTAACAACAATGTAATGCAAAATAGCAAGGAAAAGTGTATTTTAGTTGATTTTCAAGCATATAGATATCGAGCACCTACTCATGATGTGTTAGGTTTCTTATACTCTGCAACTGATGAGACATTTCGAAATAAATACATCAATGACTGCTTAGTCTTCTATTACGTATACGAACAGCTTAAATCTGATTCATCTGATAACAAAATCAATATAGCTCCAATACTTAACAAAGAAGAATTTTATGCTAGTGCTGATGTTGAAAAACCTTTTGTTGTTACTCAAGTTTTAATCACTTCATTAATTTTATTGATAAAAGAAGAAGATCTAATGGTTAGTAAGATATATGATAAGGAATTTTGTATTGGTACTTTTGATTTAGTAAGAAACGTATGCAAACAGGATCCAATATATGAATAACAAATTATTGAGAATATAATAGAATTTCAGTATGCGAAGATATAACCAAAAAAGTAACATAATGACGAATTATATTATAATGGAACGTAAATTTTGAAAATTTTTATTGAATAACTTCATTGCTGTAGTAGATTCGTGTAAACTATTAAAGATATATTTATTTAACTCACTATACTTAACTGATTTTTCACTACTTTAGTATGAAAATAACAATTATAAAGCAATAGCTGAGTGTAACGATGGATATAACTATGAACAATAATATTTTTGCAACATTTCCTCCAATTTTTTTATTGTTAATTAGTTCCAAGTAAAAGATATTGGTTAATTTACACTCGAAATTCATTGTTATTTGTGAGATTTTGTGTGGTAACCTAAGTGCCAGATTTGTGTGAGGTTTTGATAGTCTGCCCACACACATAAGGAAAGCCGTAACAAAATTACCGTAACAAATGTGTTTCCAAAATTTGAAAAACTTCTTCTATCCAACCGCCCTCATATTAGCCATGTATATGGTTGTGCTATGTAATGGGCAAGGTGCTGTGTTTTGTAATCTATACACTTCCGTTCATAAAACTATTATATTTGCGTACTGTTTTTAATTAACGTTTCTTGTTTGGATAAGATTGTATATGGAAGTATGGCTCATGCTATTATTTTCTTTTTTATTGCATTTTGATTTTTAAAAGAATTGCTAATTAATTAACGTCATATAACTGTTAATTATTCAATATTTTCATATAATTTAAAAAATAGATTTTTTGAATGAATAATGTTTTAAAGTTAAAGTTTAATTAACTATATAATTCATAAATTGATTTATTCATATTGTATTTTTTTTTTGTAGTAAATATTTTTTTTTGATACAATATTGCATCTGTTATAATTGTAATACTCAAAAATTCTCCGACAGTGAAGAAAAATTATAATCTTAAGATATTTTGTTAAGACGTTTGACAATTACAAAACATTATTCGCTTGAAAACAATAAAACGCTTTTTGTTTGCAAACAGTTTTTAAAAACAATGGATTTTTTTCAAACCACCAGTTTGTAAACATTTTCAATAAAGCAGTAACGCATATCAGTACCTCATATTAGATAAATAGGCCTCTGAAGTTTCTGACGTACAGCTCGTATTTTATTACAAATTAGAGTTTATAATTGATAATACAATGATTATCAATATCTTAAAATTAATTACTATCGAATATTTACTTCGATATCTACAACAATGCAAAAGTTGTAACTATAGTTTCAATAATTCTGAAACATTTTCGACAAACCGACTGCCAATATTTAGGGATTATTATAATGGATAATGTAGGGTATAAGTATAGGTGGTATTAAGTTATATGGAATACCTAAGACACGCAACGACATAAATAATATAAAACTTCGCCCTGTTGAATCATACATAAACTCACCCAACGTGAAAATAGCCAAATATACTCAAAAACTAGAACATACACCAGAATAAAACATAAAAAACTATATAGAACTAACTAACGCAATAAAATCAAAATCGATACATGAAGTATATAAACTAGTCTCTGTAGATGTAACTTCACTATTCAAAAATGTTAGTAAAGAAATGGTGACAGAAGCTCTAGACTCAGAATGAGGCTTAATAAAAGAATATACACGTTTAAAGAAAACAGAATTCTTCGAAATCATAGAAACAATATTTAATACCAGTTATCTAAAATATGAAGAACAATGCTACCAACAGATCACTGGAACACCCATGGGCCTAACAACCTCTGGAGCCCTATGCAAAATGGTAATGCACCACAAACTCCCAAAATTCCCAACCAACTTCCATTCAACATACTATTCATATGCCTATACGTAGACGACATACTAACAAAACATGCATTCCAAAAAACAATACACAAATCGACCTAGAAACATTAAATAAAGAAAAACCAGGTTGTCAGGTATCTCATACGAGTAAGAATCAGATAAAAACTACCGTTCCTAGACATAATAATAACCCACAATGACAATAACACATTGACAACCGAATGGTGCACAAAACCGAAAGCATCAGATAGACCTACACTTCCGTTCCGCCCATCTAATTAGTCAAAAACTATGCATCATAAAATCACTTACCCACAAAATTGCCCTAATAAGCGACGAAACATTCTGGAAGAAAAACATACAGACATGCACAAAGCTTCTCCTACCAAATGGATACCCCTTAAATACCATCAATAAATTAGTTAACCTCCACACTATTAAAATAGTTAAAGATAAACATAACAACCAAACCATAGATACCAATATCACAAACCAGAACAAACGTTATTTCAAAATCCTACACATAACACACATATTCCATAGAATAAAACACACACTAGAAAATGAGAACACTAAAATTAGCCTCTAAACGACAAGAAAATAAGCAGAATCTTTTCAGGAACAAAATGCAGCAAAGAACAAAACAGCAATGAACAAAACTTAAACGTAATATACCAAATTAACTGCCAAAACTACTCAGTAATATACATTGGATAAACCAAACAATATTTCAAGAACGGAATCTCAAAGCACAAGAATGATTTTAAATAGAAACACAAAGAAACCCCTTAAACTACACTCGCAACACACTATTTTGAACAAAAACAGGACTTCGACTTTGACATAGAAAAAATAAAAATCCTCAACGAATCTCACTATAAAAAACGCCTCATACTAGAATCCATCAACATGAAATAAAAACAGCATTAACTACAGGACAGATTTCAACAATTTAAATAAAATATACAGCGCATTAATAAAAGAAAATCTAACGACGACAAATAATAACCAAATACCATCAACTGACCCCCCTTATCAGATAAATCAAATACAAAATTAAATCACCTAGACAAACACTGACCATAATACCACCATAATACCACGTAATACCACCATAATGCCATACAAAATTCAAAATTAATCAATCAAAAAAAAAATAATTCAAAAAATCTATACATTATATCATAATTCATATATTTGCAGCCTAACGAAGTTAATATATTTAACGAAAGCTTGATTTTAATTATACTTTTATTAACATCCAATTTTCGCATCAAAACAACAAATAATATACTTAATTATAAAGTGAAACCCAACTATTAGACTGTACTGGACGAATTACCAAATATAATACAAGACAAAAAGTTTACAAACCTGACCACTACAAATAAATCAACGTACCTTAAAAAATAGGAATCAAGAAAACGATCGAATGAACGAAAACGTTATAAGCCAAATCAAAATGGCATACGACACTAAGCCCTACCAGTGAGATTTTTATAAGGAACTTTAAAGTATTAGGTTTAAAGCTTTTTAAAATCATGCAATTAATTTTCAAGATCAATTGTCAAGAAAAGAAATTGTCTGTTGTTCTAATTTACTCAATTAATAAAGCATTAAACAATCTTTTGTCGGAAAAATAAAATTAACAGTTACAGGAGTGGCTGTCAAGAAAATGGGTCGAAGAAAGTTTTATATAAAAAAAAGACACTGTATATGTGTTAAACTGTATATGTGTTTTAATTTTATTCATCACTATTCTATACAACAGTGCAGCAATTGAGTATGACATGTAGGTTGCACATTTAGAAACTTTCTTGCCATTATCCCGTACACTCCTTGAGACCCAGCATTCTTTCTTACATAAAAAGCGATTAACTTATTTGATTAAATAACACACAAAGTATACGATTTCAATATTCTTTAAGACCGCCTGAATTGTCCGTTAAACTGCATTAACGTTTATTGCATAATAGATCAAATTTTTCATAGAATATCTTTAATAAACATCTAAGATCTTTAATAAACAGATGTGTATATAAAAGTCATAAAGAGGAAAAAACTTAAACGGGTTGAGGGGAGGTATTAAGAATGGAGTATGTTGAAGAGAAAATCATATGAAAGAATTGTATGGTTTTTTCAAGGAATGATTTGGATCGATAAAATGACTTCACTCTCTCTTTCTCTCTTTCTTTCTTTCTCTCTCTCTCTCTCTCACACACACACACACACGTATTTATAATACGTGAGAGAGAGAGAGAGAGAGAGAGAGAGAGAGAGAGAGAGAGAGAGAGTATTTATACGATTAAACTTAATTTGTTAAAGATTATGTATTGAGCACAAATGCCTTAATCATAAATGCGTCCATCGTCTTTAGACATTTGAGAAAAGACAGAGAACCTTTGGGTGGAGTAAAAATGTAAAAGGCAGCGTACTTTGGGGATATCTAAAGAAATGGTAAATACAAACTAAAATATATTTTGAAATCAACGTAGTCCAAATCGTAGGATATGCTCTTTGTTGAGAAACATAAGGCATTGGAAAGGATTACACCCCACACTATTCATCGCGACACAAAACGAGATATGCTAAGAGAGTTTCATTAATAAAAAGCACATAATGTAATTTAGCAATGAAAGTTAGCGACAAAATATAACTTGTAATTATTCTACATTTTAATGAATTGTGCTACAGAAATGCATTAAAATTAGCTAGATCAATAATGGAAAAAAATACATTTACACTTCTTAAGATGTAATCACAATTTTTTACGAAAAAAAAAGGCAATACTTTGTAATAATTTTGTCTCATAGAATTGGTAATTAAATTATTAGATTAAGATCGTACAAGTCAGATATAAAAGATCATTTATTAAAAAAAATAATAATAAATGATATGTGAGCAACATGTTCAATAAAACGTTTTTAATTGGAACAAGTTAAGTATATAATATAAAAAAATCTCAATTTATAAGTCAAGCAGATATGTGTCGATTGCAATATCAGTATTTGGATGTTTTCGTTTTAAGTTGACCAGTTATGACAAAAAATACATATAAATTAATACTTTTAATTACACTTGCATAACTCAATGATTTGCTTTAAATAAACTAATTCATTAAAAGAATATTTCATGAAGCGCAATTTAAAGCAAACCACTTATTTCAAGATTAATTTCTTTCCCATTTTCTATACAAAATTAATAAAGTCATCAGCATTAATTAATTATTCAATTTAATTTCATCAATAATGTATATAGTATCACTCCTGAATCCCTTGCTACGGAAAGGATTACATTTTTAAGATTATATACCATTCAATTAAATTATATTAAAAATTATTGCAATTTGATCCATTGTCAAGAACAGTCTATTTTCTTGTTAATAAATAATAAATTAACCTTCGTTATGAATCTTCAACTTTTGTTTTAGGGGTATCTTTTACATTACCTTAACTTTACTGACGGAAAACTAAATATACGTATTTTTTGACACAACCACCAATTAATATCTTTTATTTTGTTCAAAGAAACTTTAATTGTAGCGAAAACAATAGCACTAATATTAAAAAATATTTCAATATAATAACACTATACAATAAATATTGTAATGCGATATTTAAAAAAAGGACTATTGAGCACTTGCCCGTTTGGCCCAAGAAATTTTCATTTATGTTTGTTTACAGCATTTATATTTTCCTATCTACTTTTCTACGAGTTTTGACATTAATATTTATCAACTTTTTATGAAAATCAAAACAAATATTATTAAATATAGTTTTTTATAATCATCAAATTTTACTTGTTTCTTAACCTGTTTTACTCGGTTGTTGGATAGAGATTAGTTTCATCTTTTCAGATCAATTTGTCGAATCAAAGTCATGATTTTTGCAAATTAAAGTTCAAGCTTTTGCAAATCAATTATTTCTGTAGAAACAATAAATAAATAGCATAGAATAGATTATTTAAAATAATTGAATATAGTACACGTAATGTAAGTACATTATACAACATTTACGTCAGAAATTCGAATCATAAAAACAAGATATTGCTAATCTGTTTTATACATATAAACGCAGAACTAAAATATCAGAATAATATCAACACAATTAATATAATAATTACAAATAGACGTATCAAATAAATACGGACAGCAATTTACCAACAATGTTTTAAATCTTTTTAAATATATTTAAACTCTGAATATTTTTAGTCGTCTGATAGAGCGTTATATACTTTACAATAAAGAACAAGCCTCTTTCATAGAGTTCTGAAGAATGTTGTGAATAAGTAAACACATTTTATGGCTAGTACGTACTATATTCATGCTTTTGCTTTTTTGAAATAAGATCAAAAACCCTATATGTATACAAAATAAATAAATGATTCTAAATTCACATATTATGGCCAGTATCCTGGTAAAATGTACACATTTTATGGTATGAACAACTATAACTAGATCTATTATAGGTGAAGATATAATAAAAGGTGATTTTGTGAATTTGTTTCCATTCAAAAGGAACTTTCTAAACTTCATTATATTGTTTTTATTTCTAAATCATATTTAAATATTAATAATAAAAAAATTGATAAATATTAAGAACTCGATGCAAGATATGTAAAAACAAACATTTTAATTATTCTAATATGTTATATTCTGAGAACAATAATACGATATATATTTACAAACATATCTAAGAATTTTATCAAATATAAACAAATAATTACTTAAGTAATGGAGCAAATTACTCAACTGATATTCACAACTTGTTTAAAAATACAGCCATAGGCAAGATAGTTTGATTATTCAATAGGTTATTCTTATTTTTACACTAGAGCAAGTAAAAATATAGTTTTTCTTTAACAAAAGTACGTTGTTCCACTAATTTATTAAGAATTTACACTTAACAAAAAAGAAAAATGTAAAATAATTGTATATATTCCTTCATATGTATCACCAAATAATTGTTCGTGTTCTAATCTGAATTTATTTATAATTTATTTACAAGCTTAATACAATTTAATTATTTTGTAATAATCATTTACAAAATTGTGACAAATGCTAAAATCGGATATAAAGTGGAGGATAAGTACAGCACGTACGAAGAAAGATTGCGTCAGGTGCACAGGTTGAGACGTGCATTCGGGAACGGCCGATTTCCAGGCAATAGGCAAATGCTTATCCCACGCTTTACCAGTGACATCGTATAATTCGATTTGTGTCAAGAAATAAAAATAAAAAGCACAAAATATGTTTGACTTATGTTACAAATAGAGCACTAAAACGACGATTTAGACAACATTTTAATGACAAGTAAGGACGTACTGGTTAATTTATTTTATGGTCTACTTTTCATGCAGTTTAGCGACGACACCGCTGGTATCAATTTTGCAATTCGCACGCATTAGACCTTGGGGCAATCTTTCATCGTGAGTGATGTATCAACAAATCGACTGAATACTACATCATAACCACAATTTATTACAGTTTAGTAGCATTTAAATAAATAAATGTTTAATTTTTCAGTACTATCAGTAGTCATTATATTGAAACACCGTAACCAGGCAATATCTTGAATATTACAGAAGATACACTGTATCTTCTGTATTGAAACACGACCCGAACAATACCTTCACTTTTTATTATTTCAAGTACTGTAATTTTAATTTATAAAAAGCGTAATTATTTATACGTCAATTTTTAAAAATAAAATAAAATTTTAGAATAAAATAAATTAATGATCATTTGAAATAAAAATATTGACTGATAGTGAACGAAAAACACAATATTTTTTATAATTGTAGAAACATATTATTACATGTATGAAAAAGTAAAGATGCTTTTTTATTCTAAACGACAATGCATTTTTTTTTACTAAACTTTTGTCTAAACATAATTTTGTTAAAAGAAATCCTCCAATTATTATCCCAGTACTTTTGCGAACATTAACTGAAGCATTTGTATTTCATTTTGATATTATTATAATCAATTAAGAAATGTTACTCTTTTTGTACGTATATATTATCGGCACCGCTCTGAAGTTTGATGCTTCATAGTAAAAATTATACAAAACTAAATAATATTAATTATGATTTTAAGTATTGAATAAAGTAGCTTCGATGTAAGTTGTCGGTACGAAACCTTCTTCTGATGTCGTAATTCGTCTGACCCTCGTCCATCCATCGCCCTGGTCCATTTCTATTAGATGTAATTCCTCGTTTTCTGTCATGGGAATGCTACCCTCACTTGTAGCTAAATCCCAATAACAAAAATCATATGTAGCAGAAGTCATAGAAAACAAATTTGAGATAATTTGAAATAAATGACTGTTTAGAATTTGAGAGACGCAGAGAATTCGAACTGCGAAAATACCGACATAATATATCCCGAGTTCCAACAAATGCAAAAATGATTATATATAGGACATATAGTTAGATTTAATACTAATTAAGTTAAATTAGAAGTACTTACTAGGACCATTGAAAAATGACAAAAATACTGTCAACGTATCCTATCAGAAATGTTTTTAATGTGATCAATCTTAGTGATCACATTAAAGGTAATCCGACCTAACATATTAACAAAATTCCAATATTTTCTCACTAATTCACTACTAATAAATTCATATTAACCCCTATCTTACAAACCTGTCAATAATCCTGGGTATTTTTAAAAATAATCGAAAAACTTAAAAAGTCCTAGCGCAATTGAAATACCCCCAAAATTTTAATGTTTGTTCTATCATGTGAAGTACGGATCGGTATTCCATAACTGTTCTGATGAATTAGGGAATGAACCAGTACATAAAGGCTAACTGAAAAGTGTTATATATTCAGTTACAGTACCCTGTTGCAAAAATAGGTGCTATCTCGTTTATTACGAACTAGTTGCGGAGTTTAGACCTACATTAAATAGCATTAAAAAGTCATCCGCTCGATTTTATAATTGTCGAAAGCGATAGTGATCCTAATAATATTGAAAAAATCACTACGATTTACTATAAGGTGACCAAACGTCCCGCTTTTGACGGGACACTCCCGATTGTTTGAAAAGAATGCGCGTTGACAAATATCTTTGATTCGCATAAGCCACACGGATGAAACTTGTGCGTAGGTAGCACTTATGTGTGGTTAGAAACACTATTATTAGGAAGGGGCTTTTTAAAAATATAGGAATGGATGACCTAAAATAGGTCATCATCCACAAAAAAAGGTCAAAATATGAGGTTGAGATTCTAACTTCATTGCCTTTTGCTTTTGCTCACCACATACATAAGTTGCGGACCGTGGAACGTAGCAAACAAATGAATGTATCCAGAAGGAAGAAAAATTGAGCATGGCTACTCGAAACCAAATTTTTGTACATAACCCCCCCCCCCCTCTCCGTCAATGGCGGCCCGCTTCACCAATGTTAAAATCTGGTAAGATTAATTTACTATCTAGTAGAACCTGCTAAGTAGATTCATGACGACTTATTATTCAGTAATACCAACTACATAGAATTTTGTAAATAAATTGCATTCCTAGAAAATAATAAAAAAAGAATTGAGAAATGCTTGTTGCACATACCTTGAAACGGATAAAGAGCTTTACAAAGACCCAGAGGTGGCAAAAGTTCGGATTCATATATATTGTCATAGAATTCTACGTTATCTGGATCAGTTGCATTGCGACCATCTGGACCGTCTTGGTCAGATCCAACTAGTGAAGCATGTGAAGAACCGAGACTAGTTTCCAACCTAAATATAAAATAAATAATCATCAGATTTCAACAAACTTGGAGTCATATGCAAACTTGGTTCATATTGAAACTAAAGATAAATGTATTCGGCGTAAACTAATTTTTAGTTCATTTATGCCACATAAGTGAAAAAAACTTTTTCTTCTAGCTGAAAAATATTTGAACCTAGTTTTCGTATCATTTGTTACTGTATCTTTATTTTCTCAGATTGAACGACTGTGCACCACTGCTCAGTTCTTTAGCGTCTGGGTGAGATGGCGCATTGTCCAATAATAAAATAGCTTTCCTGGGGAGCTTATTTTTTTTAATAATGCTCCAGTAACAGGAACAAATTCTTTAAACACCAGTCACTAAAAATCCTGCTATCCATTCATGCACTTTTTTGGTTGCAGTACATTGTTGAAAGACAGTTGACTTTAATGTTTAAAGGCTCTCGAGTTTTTAGACTTTCCAATAAGTAGAGGGTTTAGTTTCAAAGAACCAGAAACATTGCAAGCAGCCATATTTGTGATCCTCTCTTTACTTTTTTTAAATCCAGGAGCAGTTTTTTCGGATTTTACTGCTAAGGTTTTTGAAGGTAACATTCGAAACTTAAGACCAGTTTGGAGTTGAAAATTTGATCTGAGGTCAATCTTTCCTTGAAAACGATTTCTTCAATTTTTGACTGAAATTCCGAAACTTCAGATGAGTCCGCTGACAGATTTTCTCCACTAATGCTCAACTGTCTTATGCCATATTTCTTCTTCTACCTGTCCAGCTATTCATCCCTTGCAGTGAATGTCATTTTCCCAACTCCTAACCGGTAGCCACATTTTTAATAGACTCGGCAGAAATCAATAAACACACAAAAGACAATAAAATAACACAACAACGTTTAACACGAGCGCAGAGCCAACTGAAATTACAGTGGCAATGCAAGGAGTTACGACTGACCCGAGGTACGACATATAAGGTTTGGCATTGTTTGTAAAACGAATAAACATCGCTTCTCGCCGTAATTGTTCCGCAAGTAAGAGCTTATTTTTATTTTTTATATTCCGATGACTAGCTCGGTTAACCCAGAGACTCGGTCGACTGGGACTCAGATAATCTGGAGGCGACTGTATCTATATTATGCAAGAGTTGTATAAGTGTAATTCTTCTATGGTTGATTTTTCAGCATTTTTTAAAAATGATTTCTTCTACATTCTCTTTTAGACAATATTCTAAAAGAGAATGTATCTTCTAAATTTCAACAACTGGTTAACAGCGGTAACATCAAAAAGATAGAAACATGTCAGAAATCACCATTGAAAAAATCTAGCAAGGTACTTTTCTTATATACTTCATCTGGCGGATATTTTTGTGTACAATCCTGCCGTAAATCGAAACGAGGCTCCCGGTTAGTCAAACATGTCATTTATCCCTTCTTTGTTAATTGTCCAGTAAAGTTTGAAACCTCAATGGCAGCTGCATTTGTCCAAATTAAAACTGCAAGAATATCATTCTATGACTCACCTTCAAATCATAATTCTGTATAGAAACACATTCGACATCAATTCTCTGCATAGCAGAACCTAAATGACCGTCATCATATTATATTGTTAGTGTGTTGAGTATTTGTGGACGGATATATTGCTACTTTCTGTCGGTTACTTTTTTCTTCCAAGCAGTCAATAAGTTCAGAAAGTGACAGTTTACAACAATATTAGGTAGAGAATATAAAAGTTATACATTTCCAAGTTGATTCAGAAATGCTAACTTCCAATATTGCGAATTTTTTGTAATAAAATTAAGAACAAGTCTATAAAACTTTACCCGAAGTCTCGCTTACTGTATAAAGTGATGTCCATCATTTATAAATATAAGTTGTTAATTTCTGTCGACTTATCTCACCTCTAAAACACTCAACTTTATCGAACGAAATAGGCACGTTTTTTAAAGAAGGTTAAAGCACTAATGGCTTAAAAAATACGGAACAAATAATATATTTTACTTACCCGCCTCCATGGGGTAAAGGACTAGTATCTTTATTACTGCTAGTTGCTCCTCCTGAACTTTTGCATCCATGTGCAACGCTACTATCACTTGCAGATCGACTTAGAGATTCATCTCCGTCAACGAACGCCAATGGTGCTGAACCTGCTAAATTAAGAATAACAATTTGTACCAGGTAGCCGACGGATTGATATTCAACACAAGATTTTTATCATAGTAATATAGTAGGTTGATTTAATTTACCAGTCGGCTTCTGCTGTTGCTGCTGTACACGTCTACCATTTTGTTGAGCCATAGCTGTTGGCGAACTCGTGACAGAAGGTGAATTACTTCCAGTACTACTACTTCCGGTACCACCTGTAGCAGGTGGTGGTGCATTAATACTTCCTCCACTAACCACATTCGTTGTTGCAGTGGCTTCTTCCAGATATGTTATGTAGCGCTTCAAATCTTGATGCAATTTCTCTAACTTATGACTACATTCATTTAATTGACCTGTGGAGAATATATTAATTAATTAAGATCTGTACAGAATAGAAGGTATTTTAAATAAAAATAAATATCCGCAAATTACAAAATCATTCTTAATTTTGTAAAAACTCAAAAGGTAACTCTCGTTAAGAGATCATTTCAAACTCCGCATAAGAATATGAACATATCGGGATAAATATATTCCCAGTATAATATAACATTCTCAGCGGTGCCCCGCTATTTCTATGCTAAGAGTATAGAGACAAAAAATCCGTACTTTATTCTTTTGTCATCATTCTAGTAGGCGTTGGTTTGTGTCATGTCCAGAACAATGATAAACAATATTTCTGCAACACAAAGATGTACTATTTAATAGAATAAATTAATACTATTTAATAAATATTACGTAGTTATTTCGCAAAAAAGCCTTTGCATCACAACTCAGAATTTCACAATAACACAAGTCAGAACTTCTTTGTTATTCTTTTCTTGCTCTTTTCTACTTCTATCATAATTACCATTTCTATTATTATTTCTACCATTACTTCTATTGTAAAACCTCTGTGTTATATACAATATACAAAAAAAAATTATATATAATAATAATATTATTGTGGTTAATATTATTCTGATTTGTTCAAAAATTTCTTCGTGGGATTGGAGACTTCTACATCTAATTACTTTTTAGAATATCGTTGTATTGGCCCCGTAATATCTAATGTATAACATTGTTGTAGACAGGTGACAAAAAATTGTATAATAAATGAAACTAACTTTTCATTACAAACGTTTTCAATATTAAAATATCATCATCAGGCAAAAGG
>WYDF02321041.1:0-27917 GCA_009867245.2 Adranes taylori
TTCCCAATATTCGTTTTCTAATCCAATTGTGTGCTCCACGTATTTATTCCAGTCAGTGGCACTAACGGAATCTAAAGTGTTGTAAGTTATTTGGAAAAGATTTTGGATACCAAATTGACCACTAATATTTTTTTCTTTCACGTATCTTTTTACTTGAGCCCAGACCATTTCGATAAGATTTAGCTCATATATGGCGGTAATCTTAAAACGGTATGAGCGTATGCCTCTAAAAGTGAATCAATTCTGTAAGATTTACCTTGAGCACTATAGGACTACGAGTTAAGGGTTAACATTGTTTGCATTCTTCTGATTTACATCTTTTCAGGTAAAATAAACTAATCATCCATATTTGGCTGTCCATTTAACTATTACGTTAGCGTTCTGAAACCTTACGTATTGAGAATCCCAGGATTATATACTTATATATAAACGTCTAGTTTTGTCCGTCTCTCTGTATATCTGGAACGCTTTGCATTTATATGCGAGTGAGGGAGTTAGTATTTTTGTAGTACGTACGAATGCTGCATTAAAAGAAACATGAATTACGTTTAGTTTACATTTAATACTAGCAGTGGCGTGCATTTAATTTTTTTATTATATTAGATTATATTATATAACTTAATTTTCTACATTACTCTGTGTGAATTACGAAAAACGCCGGTAGGGGTCAAATAACCCAACTCATTTGGGTAAATAAAATATGACCTGGTAATAGATAGTCGTTTTACGACGGGTTATCATCTAGTTGTAAAATAAGACCGCATATGTTAAATTCAGATAGTAACGTTTAGTTAATGATATATATTTTAATTCTTTAGTAGAATTATTAAAATCTAAATTTGCAGACATTAGCTGCGAGTTCTTGTATATTTATTAAAAAAAAAATAGAACTTGCTTTGAGAGAGTATAAAATACATTAATAATAAGACATATACAGTGATAAGGCAAATACTATATTATACTCTGTTTAGAACCTTTATTCAAATAGTCGTCTTATTCAACGTAAAGTCTGATTAAATTATTACGTAATTAAGTGCATTATTCTATGCTTTGAGAATTGTTTGTGAGTAAATATTATCCTGAAATTACTCTGTTGCATAGCATATTATTCATCAACATCTTGATTAAGAAGTAGCTTGAAATTTGTTTTAATTATAATATTATTTTATACAGGATGTTTTCGTAATAATTGTCTATAGATTAGCCGGAATCCTTGACCCAAGATATGACGATTTTACGCAAAAATAGTTATAAGTTGTTTTCGGAGATAGACGTAACGGAGATATAAGTTGTTTCATTTAAAAATACAATGATAAAAGTATTTAGATACGTTTCAGACATTTTCAAATTTCTGTCCCAATAACTTTATAACATTTCTTTTTTTGTAACATTTAGCCTAACCCTTAAAAACATATTTAGTTGATTTCTAATATTATTCGCAGCATTTTGTACTTGATGCTATAATTCTCGTCACACACTAATCTCTTGAGTGTACACTAGTACATCATGTCTCGAGAAATAAAAATCTAAATAGGTACTCTGAGCAGACCATGGAAATTCATTTCTTCTCGCTATCCAGCTATGAAAAAACTCATTATTTAAATAATTTTGTACCACTAAGTGAAAATTATTGCAGGGCCACACCTTGCATAAACCATATATCTCTTTTTTGGTTCAATGACAACTCTTTTGACTTATCAAAACTCATGGTTTGGAGAAATGGTGAATATGAAATTATAAGTTAGATTTACAGTTAATTCAAATATTCTCTTAAAGTATCCCTAAAAAGTCCATACCAAACATTTATTCTAAATTCGTGTTGAAAGTGTGCCGCCTCTGACGACATGTGGGTTTCGGTATTCAGTAGCGGCAATTTCCCCAACTGAACATGCTTCCGCCTATAAAAGTGGCTTTACCACGAAAATGAACAAAATGATCAAAATTGATGTTTGAATTTGTTTTACCTTATCCACAGTAAATTGTGCGAAAGAGAACTGTGTGTAATAAGTACTCGTACCATGTCACTCCTAACCAATTCTATGCAGTGAAATGGTAATGTTTTAAGTTTTAAAGGTCCAAACATTATTACCCAGACAAAATTAAAATGATCAAATTTTGTTTTATACAGTACATAGCAAAACTTTTGATTTATGAAAAATCTATATGAAAGTACAATTCACTCACGATTATCCTTGAGTGTATTATCCGCGCATCCGGTGAAAAGAAAAATAAAAATAAAACCCTCAATAAAACTACCTCAGTAAAATTACCTCAATAAAACTACCTTTAATAAGAGCCGACAACAAGGAAAGTACATACAGCAATAAGTTGGACTTAACTGGAAGGCAGTCCATTGCTCTTTTGTTCTCGTCACTCACGCTTTCACTATCTCTGATCGCACTTCCATTCCTCTCTCTAATCCATCGCCTGTTGTCTTCCTGTTGTAATATGCTTGCTGACCCGTTACGTTTACAGTATTTATCACTGCTTAGTTTAGTGTTTTCGTTATTGATAAGAAAATGATTGAAAATTGGAATAATGATTACGTGAAACTGGAGATGATTAATAAAATAGAAAATGACCCTTTAAGGAAGAAAAAATGTTTAGAGTACGATGTTGCTTAAACAACACTTCGGGACATTTGAAACAAAAAGACAAACTAGTAAACTTTGCTTCAATGGCGGATAGAGAAAACGAAAAACCGGTTAGTTAACTCGCTTTAAGCAACATAATGGAATTCAAAAGTTTGGACTTCACGGGAACAAGCTAAGTAGCTAATGCTTTTCAATGTGATTTTGAGTTTGTATTGAATGAAGGAATGTCTTTCAAGCAAACATACGACGCAGACGAATTGGGGCTCTCGTAAATGTCTTTCCACTCGCACATTAACATTCGAAGGTAAACATCAAGTAGAAGGATACAAGAGTAGCAAGGACCAGAATAAGAATCGTATTATGCAACGACGCTACGGGTGGTCATAAATTTAGGCGTCTTTTCGTTGGAAAGTACAAGAAACTAAAATTGCTTAAGGGCACTGTAACAAAAAATGTAGCACTTCATTGTTTCAACGGAAAGAATGGATGGATGAACTAACAAATATTTGTAAAATAGTTTGAAAAGATTTTTGTACCTCATTTTGAACTACAAAACTTCTCATAAAAGTCTGTGCTGTTGATTGACAACGCACTCTCGCACCTAGGTACAAATGTACTTAAATCCTCAGACGTACAATTTTATTCAAAGTTTCTGCCCCAAATGTGCGCTAGTGCATTCCATGGACCAGGAAATTGTTGCAACCATGAGAAGAACTTACAGCACAAAGTTTCTAATGTCGAAAATTAAGAAAAGTGTGTTAGAAACTTTTTAAAATCTTGGACAAATCTGTAAAAAATGCAAATTTAGGTAACCAACAGCACCCATAGTATTCGTTGACGAGCATTTGCGCTCGTGAGTAAGTGTATTTTTTAGATATGTCGTGAGATGTTCGCGTTCGTACCCAAAAGAATGGTAAATACAGGTCGCGAGATGTTCGCGAACAAAAGCGTGGTAGAGACATGCCGAGATATGTTTGCATTCGTAACGAGGTTCGTATCTAGCTCTCTCGCTTTCCATCTACTATTGCGTTGAGGCAATATTGCGCCAGATATTGCTTCTGGTATTGCGTCAACGCAATATTACGCCTGATATTGCGTCTGATGTTGCGTCAATGCATGTAAAGTTATAGAGGAAACTTTTGCCAAATGTCGAATCAAATGACAACCTAAACATGTCTACAGAAGCAAATGAAAGCGGCCTATCGTTACACTACTTGACTTACTGGGAGGAGAAAACTGTGACACTAGTGATCCGCGATACCCACACTTGTTGGACGAAGATATTACAAATAAAGCAAGGGAAATGAACGAAGAGTAAAGTGAAAGTGAAAAAGATGAGTTCAACGCGCAGGCGCGAATAACACTCAAACCGCATTTGCAACAGGTCGAGGGACTGTTACAATATTTAGAAAAACAGTCGGCTGAAAACTTTCGCTAAGAGAAATTCAATATAGCTTTATAATATATAATATTCAATTCAAAACCCAACAAATGGCGTTAAGCGTACACATGATTGGAACAGTCAGATCTAGTATAGTATTGTTAGGTTTAGAGATCACGTAATACACGTCAAATGTTTTTTAACAAGGGTCATGCAAAAATATCTTTTTGGCGCTCTGTGTATAGAAATGTATTAATAATAAACACAATTAGTTGTTCCAAGAGTATGTTACAATGTCATCTTGTTAAGCCGCGTAATAGGACTATGCATGTAATACGTGCTAAATCCCAAACAAATGCGAAACGTATTTCGGAATTCACGGCAGCGTTAATAAGCGAAATATTTTGATCCCAAAGCACGTGCAAAACATGGTTTATACACTCATGACCTATATAACAGAATGGGGCTATTTAAATGCATGTGCAATAAAACGAAACACCGAGCGATGTATGCAAAATCATATCAACATATAGGATAGGAGTCATATGTAGAAAGGCTAGATACTGTTTAGTATTAAAGTTATCTTTACTATGATTCATTGTAAATTAAATCTCATATAAATTTATTTCTAACTAAAACTGTTGGTAATAATTTCAGAGTACTTGCAATAAATAAAGTTAATTTTAAAACAATTGTTAGCGTCTTTAGAGTTATATCATTTTATATTAGCGTTATATTAGTGTAGGACGTGTAAATGTCAAAATCCATTATATTTTGAAAGACTAAAAACCATTTTTATATCTACGGAAACATTCAAGTAAATTTATAAAACAAAAAAGTCTACAAAACTAAACTAAATTACACAAATTGCTAATTGAATAAAATATTTAACAAAATCGTAAACGTAAAGCTTCAATGAATTTAACAAATTCATTGAAGTGTGGGACATGTGCAAAACTGTGCATATTTCTGTTGAATCGTAGATGTATCCATGTTGCAATATATAATAAATTTACATCGGATGAACGTAATTGTATGCGAGCTCCATGAGTACAATTCAGCAGCCTATTTTGTGGTTTAAGTTTTTGTGTACATTCAAAATGAGCAATTTTGTATCAAGTTCTGATTATCTGAACATTTCGTAACAAAAATCACACAGCTGTGTATCATATTTCATTAGCGATAATTCAAAGAGAGCTTGACGATTCAAGAGGGATTCAATTTGAATCCCTCTTTACAAACAGACACATAGATAGACACATACATATATCCGAACACAGCCACACAGACAGACTGTTTTAGATATTAATTTTCTCTAAAATATGATTATAATCGTACCTTTCGTATATATAATATATATATATATGAAAGATGCGATTTTAGAAATCCGATAATGCCTGAAATTCAGGAAAGACCATTGAAGTACTTTCTTAATGGATTCCAGTGTAGCGGAATCATTCCTCTAATTCCCTATAATATTGGCGTTACACATTAAGTTAATAGTTTTCTATTAATTGATATACTGATCATGTATTTTATATCAAAGATATAAACAAACCTGCGATTTTAAGGCATAATGATCAATTGTATTTATAATAATATGTATTCAACGCCAAAGGTGGACATTCTTATGTGAAAGTTAATGAATGAGTTTAGTTCAATGCTAATGGCTTGAACTTTCATCGACCATTTATTGCTTTTATTGGCTGCAGTTTTATGTTGTCTGTATATCTGCAGTGTTCTATTTTTAAGGAAATTCGATATTAAAGATTTAAATTGTAACGATTCCATGTATTTATATTTTATTAAATATATTCAATATACTAAATATAGTGTTATTTATATTATAAGCGAAATGTTTATTTACTTCCTCCTAAGAAAAAGAAAGGAAGAAAGGTGGAGCATGGGTGCAACATCAAGCAAAGAAGAGTTAGTAATAATTCAAGCGTGTAATTCAGGAGCCGTTTAAGTTCAGGATATGTTCGGCGTTATAGCATTTGCTATCATTCTATTCATTATTCTGGGAACAGTTTGGAAATTTTGCGAGAAGGGGCTAGAACGGAATATTCGTCGAGAGATTTTGAAAAGCCAAACAAAAATCAATGCGGTATAAAAATTTATGAACAAGTTGATTTGCTATATATTTACATTTTAATTTTGTTTATTTGACTAATTAATTAAATTGCAAGTTATTTTCTTCTCAAGTGTAATGTGAGTCAATAAGGATACATTTTTATGCATTATTAACTAAATTACTGTTAGATTTAGACATATTTTGTTCAAATTTGATTAGATAATCAAGGACGTCCAGCGCATAATCGAGTAACTGCGACAAAGTTAGATAAATTGAATCAATTTCATAAAAGGTCTGTAGAGACACGGAAAAAAATTTATTTGAAGATGCATGAGCAGGATGAAATAGAATTAGCTACAAATTGTGTTTCATGTATTGAATTACTTTAATGTATTTAATATTGTAACAATGATCGATTCTTTTGATCTAAACTTAGCTTCTAGTTTTACACCTACTATGAAAGTGAGAAAATTTTACAAACGTTAATAGATGCTCTTTTATTTTACGCTAGTATGTTAAAGGAACAGAGACTCTAATTTAGAATTAATAAATGATTTCTAATTTAGAATTAGTATATAATTTAGAATTAAAAAATATTATTTCATACATAAGGAAAGGGTGTCCGTTTTGATGGCTAAATTACAAAATGTGAAGCAAGGGGCACTACTTAGAAAAATTCACTAGATTTCAATCGGATCATGGCGAAACACAAAAATTATTGTACAGAACTATTGAAGTCATAAAGGCGTAGTCATAAGTTCTTTTATCTCGGGATTAAATAATAAGGGTTTGAAACTGATTGTACGCGCACATAACTGCAATTGTATTATAGAGGCAGTATGAACGGCGTTAGATGAAAATGAGACTGTTAAGAATTAGGCCACGCAGGAGAAAAAGTAGTTCTTTAGAAATGATGCACACAGTAGGTATAATCGTGGTAGGAACAACAACAATAGAAATAGCTTTGCTTCAAAGAAATACAATGCGGAATGTGCAAATAATAATATGGAAAGAAGAAAAGTGCATCCCGGCAATAATTTTAAACCCAGTAGAATAGAGCGGTTTAAATTGTTGAATTACGAAAATGACGTCATATATTTGTGTTAGGTGGTTTATATCAAGTTCATATAATTTTAAGTTACATATATTTTTTTTTGAAAATATGCTGGCAAGTTGGAGTTTTAGGGAATTTTGATGTGGGGGGAAATATATGTGGGGTTTGAGATACCTTTGTATTCTCCACTATGTACGCAGTCCTGCCGGTTCGGGTAAAAGTCTCATTGTGGTCTTTTGACAACCATACTCGTTACCCACACAAGTTTGTAATAAATTGTTGGCTAGGGAGCAATTAATTTATAATATTATTATTATTTTTGAGATGAGAAATCTTTTGAGTCGGTGGACAAAATTTAAACTGATTTTAGAAGAATTCAGTTTCACAGTTGGATGTGTGAAAGGTGCTGAAAATGTAGTAGTAGATAGTCTCAGTTGGATTAAACTCGATATCAATCAGTTAGGTAAGGCAGAAAGGTATATTTTTGAAGGAGGGTAGGATACACATTCTTTCGAGAGTACAATCTGGAAAAGCCAGTTTGATTGTAAAGATGGATTTAGATCGTGAATCAGTTCCTAATATTATTCTGGATAACTAGATGGGAGGGTTAAATACATCGAGTGTCGTAAAGCTCGAAAGGAGTGTCAAGGTGAAAATTGTGCAAATGAGCGAATTAAACAAAAGTGCAAATATGGATGATATAAATAATTTTCATTGTAACTGAGTTTTGTTCAGTAAAAAACACGCGTACACTGTTTATTATAGAATACACTGCCAGGAATGACCTGCTTTAGTGCGGTGCTTGTAAGCTATATTTTAATGTTATATAAACAAATGCATGTATCGCAATCGGGGTATGCAAGAACCAGTTGGGAAATCGGTTAATTCAGTATGAATTCGTTGACTAAGACTGCAAATAAGATCATCAAAAGAAACATAATAAGATCATTAAAACATTACGTTGTAGAAATGACACCAATTGTGAGTAAAAGAAGCTCGGAAAATTGTAAAAGCATGTGTGAAAGAATCATTTTGCTTTATGGGATTTCATCTTAAGTGGATACAGATTTAAAGAACAGAGAAAATGTCAGCAATTTTTGTTTCTAATACTAAATATATTCCATTTGAATTAGTATTTGGTAAACTTGGCCGGTTATGAAGTTCAATTCGGAAAGTAGTCAAAGCACTATATAGTTTCGATAACTACCCATGAGAATTACATTATAAGTTACAGAAAGCATGAAAGCATGGGAGGATGCTAGAGGAAATTGCTGGATGCTAAAGATAGAGAGAATGCTATGTATGATAGGTCAAAATGTATCAGACCTATACATTAATAGGACATTCATAGGACATTCTACTAATTGATATATTGATCATGTATTTTGTGCCAAATATATAAACAATACGTGTGATTTCCAGGCATAACGTTTAATATTGTGTTTATAATAATATGTATTCAACGACATATGTGGACATTCTGACGTGTAAGCGAATGAACGAGTTTAGTTCGATGCTAATGGCTTGAACTGTCATTTACCTTTTTATTGGGTGTGGTTTTACGTTGTATATATATATATATATATATATATATATATATATACATATATGTAGAGTGTTTTATTTTTAAGTAGATTCGATGTTCAAGATTTAGATTGTAACTATACCATGTATTAGCGAAATGTTCGTTTATTTACTTCCATTCGAAAACCTTATTAAATTCATATATTCTACGAAAAACCCGCCTCTAAACCTGTTTTGTACAAAATTACAACTTAATTGTCATGTTTCATCCTATGTAAATAACAAAGCTGTCAGTTTTCGTTTAGAGTTTTATTTTTTGCTCTGCATAAAATTTGATGGTTATCTGAGTAGTAATAATCATAGTTATTCAGAAACACAGAAATAATAGTAATAGAGTTGTACTTGTGGAAAGAAGTTTTTGTATTTACTTTATGTACTCTCAATACCCATTAGTCACCTAAATAAGTAATTCAAATTACTAAATTCTACATTTAGCAGTTTCAATGGTTTAAAATATTTTACATAAATTAAGAGGTGTCCTGTTAAAATAACTTAATCCCTAATGTGTAGATTAAACATTTCATAGGTGAATAATTGAGGCTTGATTAAAAGTCTAGAAAACAGGCTACGCTAGAAATAAATTTTATTCACCCCACTATATGGTCACGAAAAAATAACGTGGCTATATTATTATTTTTAATTATTATTCGATTCTATACTTAATGTTGGCCGACTTTTGGGTCAATTTTAGTTAGTACGTTCATAAATTACTCTCAATGATATAATATCCCTGTTTGTTACGAATAGCACATATTTTCATGTATATTAAATATTTGAGTTTGATTCGAAATTTATTATATATTAAAGCATAAAGGGAATAGTACATTACTCAAAATGTCACGTAATTTTAACGCAGAACGTGATAAACGCATGATTGATGAATAAAATTATTATTCTATTAAATTCTGAAATAACGAAATATAATAAAAAATTTATGCACAATAGCAAGTTACAATTCTATTAAATTATACAAATATTAATTTATATACTATTCGACATTTCGAGAGTATTTAGTTATTAACTTTCGAATTTTGAGCATGTAATTCAAAGATAAATTTGCAAACTGCTATGATACTTTATATATTATGTACGAATTGTTGCTTACATTATTCCAGACCATCATAATTTTGCAATATGCTGATGCCAGTATGTACCAATTACTTGTTGAGACTTAATACATTATTTCAGGTTTTTTTTTTAAATTGTTGATCTGTCCAAAATATTCACATATATGTAATAAATGTAAGATATTTCTTCATGCATTTAAGGAATCTCGTGGCTTTTTTAATGCTTCATTTGTGTTGCAACGACTAACCAATTGCCTGTTGTCATATATGGATTATAAGTTGTTAACGCCCTACATCTTTATAAATTTAAAAATATTATGAGAAAATTACCTAGTACTAGTGATCGAAATTCTGGTTTCACATTCAGAGGGCAACTAACTCTTTCATTCCATAAAACTACCGCAAAAAATACTGTCCTCGGGGTTTTTGACTTAAAGTGGCAAGCAAAAAGAATTTACTCACATTTTTGTAAATTAATCTCTTTTTTAAACGAGGTTAGTATAAGTTGCCTCCATAGAAAATATTTATAAATTATTTCCATTCATCAACGCTCAACTCAACATAGCATAATCTATGATTACTATCCTGAAAATCGTTTTCTCATTTATGTATCTAGTTCTGTTAGAAAACAGTACGTATTTATTAGAATCGAAATCATCATCGCTTTACATCTGACGCGGTATGTAGGTCGGTGCGATATGAAAAATCGGTGCGGTATGCCAATGGCCGGTGCGGTAAATCCCATTTGCTTATCGTGCGGAGTTTGTTGTTCATGCATATTTTCTACTGAACCAAAATGAACAACCATGCAGATGATAGGTGTCCCTCTCGCCTGATGCTTGTGTGGATTATACGTACGTAGAAATATATGCCAGTGCGTTCAGAGTAAAAACTTTTTCTATTTTTATTAAGTTAATTTTCAATGAACTATCGAAAAAGAGATGGCGAAAAAAATTAATTTAATAAAAAATAACTCATGGGCTTGATGTATTATAGATTTCAAATGGGAACAGGATATTTTTAAATTACATCGCGATACATCCCGTTCCAATCCTGCACCACAATAAAAAACAATATTTAGGGAACAACACATTACTACCTAGAATGTATATCAGGATGTTTACCATAAATTTGGTCCCATATTTATTAATTTACATAAATATAGTGGACCATTACAATTGAAATAGCACTACGTGAAATGCTAAAAATATGTTAAATGAAATTTTCAACAATTTAAGTACATTATTCATTAGCCACATGAAAGACAGATTTACAGCCACATGAAAGACAACACCCAACAAATTTGATCTCAAATGTAGCCTACTCGGTTCGTTGCTCCGGTTGCAATAAACAGTATATTGGACAAACAAAATAATATCTGAGTACCAGAGTCATACAACACAAATATGATTGCAACTTCATCAACATAGACAAAGAAAAACAGACAGCACTCAGCAACAATCATTTCAATACTGGGCATCATTTCCATTTCAATTCTAACGAAATCAAAATTTTAGACACAGAACCGATTTACAAAAAACGTTTAATATCCGAAATGATCCACATTTAAAATACAAATCGACTACAGTAAATTACAGATCCGATGTAGAAAACCCAAGTAAAATATACACTAACCTCATAAAAATAACTTAAATACTGACTTTTACCAATTCCCCATCTTTACTATCTGCTATCTTCTCTTTCTCTAACCACCTTCAACTTGATACATTATACTTCACGTGATCCAACAACTCGGTTCTATAAAAATCCAAAACCATCTCAAACACAGAAGTGTGGACAATGTTACCTGACCTCTTTCCCACTTGAAGATGAACACACATATACACTAACTCTTCGCCATACGTAATACTATTGGTACAAAAACAAGATGGGTCTGTCTAACTTGGTGGTCATATCATGTTATCACAACATGTTATTTGTTTTGTGAAGGATTATCAATGACTCAATTTTAAACAAATGGTTCTGGACAGCTTACTACGAGATTGCATGTCCAATTGATTCAATGTCTAAAAAACTGATGATGCTCTTGACTGTGGTATTCAATCTAAAACATTTATCACACAATTTTAATCAAGTATAACTTCACTATTATAATTGCTGCTACTATTAGCTTTATGGAGCTAGAAGGTTTATGAAGGTATTTATAGTTATTAGTTACTATATAACTAGGATTATTTCCAAGTATTTAACTACCACTGTATTCCACTATTTATAATAACTATTATTGTTAAATTCTCTATTCACTCAATTGTTTATTTATTTACACGATTTAATTATGTACACTCTTAACTAAGATCCTGTGGGTCACTAAGCAGTTACATATACCTTTTCATATATTGTAACATTGTAATATCTTTTTATAATCGTACATCCACTGTCATATATTGTAATGTTGATTCTAGTCCTGATGATGGTTCTAAAACTAGAGAACCGAAACGTCGACTGATATAGACGAAAATCTAGTGATATGCAGTCAATTTAAATCAATGAATAAGCAATATTTTTTAATGTTTTGTTTGTTGTACTTATATCTTCTGCGTGTACCTGTCCAGGTTGTTATACAACGATTGTTGTCGTAGGGAATTGATCTAAATAAGAAGTATAAATATATTTTAATTGCTACTCTAATACATTCAATAATATAAACGTCACACACCTCAAATTACTCCAGACTTAAGGAAGATTATTGTATAATAAATGCTTTTGCTTTCAATGTGCGAGGTACATAGAGATGTATAAAAACTAAGAATTAATGCCTTTGAATTTTATTAGAATTTTACTGTATTCCGTTACTTATGAAAAATTATCACACGTAAATAAAAGATAAATAAATAAACAATAATTTAAAACAGTTTTTTTTTATATTTTCGTAGCCTAAAATTTACAAGAAGTCAGTACTTATCAATGTTTGTGTGTTTAGCGATGTTCCAAAATTACTCCTTAACTACTGGACGGATTGGAATTTAATTTGATTTTTTAGTAGACTTTTTGCAGACACGAAAACATATTTTATCTTTTCTAATTTTAAAATGACAAAAATCTGCCTGAAGTTGAAAATTTCCACACATATACCAATTTAAATTATGCATCTAATGGAATTTGCACCATTGCACTCTCGAATATATCTCAAATTAATAAATATAAAATTTATTGCATAATCTCTTTAAATCTCTTTCGGTTTTACCTGATACATGGAACAATGTTTAACATACATACTGGGGTTGTTCTTTTCTATAAAAAATTTTGGGTCCCATTTTCTTGAAAACAGTTACAGTAATTTCTTTTTAATTTCTTGCATCGGAAGACTATTACTTCATTAAGCAACTGAGCAAGACAAGTCCAATCTACTAAGTCCGAAGTAAGTTGAAAAGCAGTTTGCATTACCATAATTATTAAAGTTCCCATGGAAAATAAAGAAGTAGGAAGTGCAAAACAAACATACACAACTTCTTCATTCCAATTGCTTTAGAACAAAACCTGTGCTTCCATCTAATGGTTCTAGATGCCATATACCAGGGGCGCCAACACAGCATTTCAGAAGAGCAAAAAACTCACATTTTGCAGGATTGTTACTTTTAGAAGAACCATAAAACTTTTACTACAGAAATGTATACAACATATAATGTAGACAACAGTAAATGCAAAATATCAAATAAAGAAGTAAAATATACAAAATTTCCAAAATTCTCTCAAATTTTAGCGACTTCATTACTGCTAATTTGTCGCCGCAACTCGTGAGATGAAAATAATTTTTTCGAGAGAAGTTATGTTCTTAAGTACAATTCACTTGTGATTTGCAATTAGTTTACTGGTTTCTAGATCATGTTCGTCCAATTTGCTTGCTAAGTCAGTGAACTTTGATGCCCATATTTCTTTAGATTTCAGATCGATAAATTCTGATTCAAAATTATCACGATCTAAGTTTGGAAATATCGAAAAATCTACAGACTTTACATTACATAACATCATATTTCTCAAAAGTGACAATACATCTTTATAATTTCTGAACTCTTGGAGCCTTTCAAGAATGTACTTCCAAATTTTATCAGTCGAATCTTTAAAGCTTTTCAAATCTAAAGAAGCTTCAGATTCCTTATGTATTTTCAAAAATTTTAAATGCAAGCAGGTGCTCCGTTCTAAGTCAGAAGCAAGCAAAAGCAATTTCTGTCCGAAACTAGAAATTTCATCCAGCATAAAAAGTGGCAATATTTTCCTTCCCTAGAAGTTTCGAGTTTAAACTATTAAATGCGCTGGTATGCCTACTAAATAGTAGAACTTGGATAACCAATTTCTGTCGGATAATTCAGCATGATTAATAATCTTGTCCGCCAAGAAACGTTTTATTTCATCCATACACAGTGCGAATCGTTTCAAAACGATTCCTCTCGTTTCAAAACGATTCGCACTTTGGACGATTCGCACTGCTAGTGGATAATGCAATGAAGTGACAAAATGTTGGGATGTATTTCTTTGCGAACTAAAGCCACAAAATCTGTGTTTATTCCTACCATGCACGTGTCTGCCCTTTGAGCACCAGAAGGGCAAGTTATTCTTCTCTTGGACCAATATAGGATGATAACCGGGTTTTTAAAAAAGAACGCGTTAGAATTCCTAAAAATTAAGGGCAGAGGAAATGCGTTAGCATTCCTTTTTAAAAACTCGGCTAATCATCATTTGCCAGCCGAAAATTCCCTATCAGTCGCAGAAACCAAGGCAGATGGCTCTGATTCCTTAATTTGTTTATAATAGTAACGAGTGACTTGTTGAATTAAATAACCGCTTAAAGAAATTCTTCTTTGAGATACTTCTTCAACCCAGATTATAAGCTTTCGTTCCATTTTTTATAATAAATTATGTGATAATTTATTAACGTGCTAATTTGGCATTTAATTTTCTGGCAAACGTGACAGATTTTCTTATTGCATCTTCATTCTTTTTCATTGTTCTTATAGTGGAATCACCTAAACTAAAATGAACGTTAGGTCTATTTTTATGAGACTTTTTAGTGCGGTTTCTATGGAATATATCTACCGCATATAAAGAAATCATTTGCATTATGAATTGGAGCGTAAGGCTTAACGGTTTATAAATCACCAATCTTAGAGTAAGCCGTTAAAACTTTGCGACAGGTAAATATTATTATTATTTATTTCTTTATTTTTCGGGAATTGGATATTAAAATTATTGATTAAAAAAGCCACATTTATATGAAAGAGGCATAAATGGCTCGCGACCCATATGTTGCCGGGCCCTGCCCTATACCTAGATTGCATAATTTCTGCTACTATCCTTTAAGTAACTTAAAATCGTTTTGTAGCTTTTATTAACATACAGTTTGTGTTTGTTCTTCCGAGTATTTAGTTATACGTGCATTACTTGATGCGCATTATAAAACCCTTCAAAGGAAATGGTTTAGCAATGTTTTATATATTCGCTCTTCAGAAATACTCACCATTCTTATATGAACTAGATAGAAAAACAAAAATTTTTCTAGATATATAATTCAATTTTGTGAACTGTTATAATTCAAACAAAAACAATCTTTAGAAAATATATGTATGTAGCTGAAAAACAAATGTTTTATTTCGGTAGTTTTTAGCACTTGTTTCATTTGAAGATTTATTCATATAATAGGACATGTGAATAATAACATTCTGGCTCTCTTTTCTTTAAAACTTTACTTCGCGTCTATTTAAAGCGGAATTCTCTTGTTTTCCCTCAGAACCTAGCTTCCTAGATAGCTGACATTTGTCTTTTCAGTTTTATTTAAAACTGTGCGCTCTACTATAACATGACAAGAAGGAAGCGAGAAGAATTTTAAAATACTTCACAATTATAATGCCTCTTTCATGTCAGACAAGAAATTTTTAGTTTAGAACTGAACTGCTCAATGATAAATTTTATTTTAAAGACAATATACAAAATATTTGCAAATTGTTCATAAGATAATTTTTTTATCTGAAACGCCACATTACAATGAATATTACAATATACAACATTACGATATTACAATATAGAAAAGTTTCGCTATTAATCGAAATAGTCGCGCAATAAGTAGGTTAATTAAGGTTAAAAGCCTTAAAACATAAATACCTAATTGTTTGGATTTGTGTGCATAGCCATAAATTGTCTCACTGTTAGTAGCTTCTTAAACTGCATTTAAACATAAAATATCATATAATAACGTATGCATTTGATGCTGCATATGCACATAATATAGAAAATTTTCGAATCGTTTAAACAGACAGTGTTTAGCAACTGCGTTACCACCTAGCCTCGCAAGTCGGTGTAGTGATGCAATTTGCGAAGTAGAGGATATTGACGATGGCTCCACTAAATGTACGAAATGCGCACATTTACCCTTATCTAGATTTTTTAAGCAATTTGAATATCTGAAACACGCCTATAAGCAGTTTTCGAAGAAACTAACACATCAATTTTCAACAAATCGTATATGCTGCGTAAGAGCAATACTAATATCTACATTCATTTTAATTTACATAGTTTAGTTTTGATATCTGAGGAAAATTTACTATTGCAACAAAACAACTGAAAAGAATTATCTAGTGAAAAAAAAATCTATAAGCTACTAGAAGTTAAGTAAATTACAAAAAGTGATAAATAAAATGCAAACTCAATTATTAAATTAAAATTAAGAATTAACTGCATATGAACTTTTGCATAAACCTAAGAAGTAATTATATTGAAGATTTTAGAGGGTATGGTTTTTCCCGTCTATTTATTAATAACCTGCGCTAGATCGAGTTTTGATGTTTAGAGATATCTTGATCTTATAATTACCGAAACAAAATACACTAAAATACAATAAAATAAAATCTAAGGTAAGTTGATAGTTTAAGTTTATAATTGTGCCGAAATTTAATAGTTTGCGATGTAAGGGAGTTGAATTAAAAATCAGATATTGAATCTTTAGACTCATAATAACAATAAGAGTAAATTTTATTATTTATAAATCGAGCAAAATAAAATGGAAATCTGAAAATATTCTAAACTAATATTAATAAATTTTGTATTATGATTTAAAACTGTTGAAATTTAATAACTTTGAAGTATCGAAAAGTTTAATAAGATTCAGAGATCAAGTGTTCAATTTATTATTAATTTAGATAACTTTAAATAATGTAGAAAAGTGTGGAATGAAGAATAAGTTCAAATATAGTTAATTGTAATCATTTAAAATAAAATGAATTTTGAAGAAAATTAATAATATTAATATTGAAATATAAATAAAAGAAAATAAATGAATTTTAAAGAAATTAATGAAGCTAATATTGAACATATTAATATAAGAAAATAAATGAATTATAATAATTTGATATTTATAATATTATAAACAAATATAAAGTTAATATTCAAACAGCTCTCTATATTTGTACAAATAAAAATAAAATAGAGAAATTTTAGTAAAATGGAAAATATTAATGAAAAAAGTTTAATATTTATAAAGCTCTCTATTCTTAGATACTACTAGTTAAATGAACTCTCCCTATGATATTCACCCAAACGGCTTGCCCTCGAGAGTTTTAAGATATTTCTTCAGTGAATCAATAAAAATTACCCTAAACACTGGAGTTTTAACTTTTATTGTCCCTGCGACTCTGACGTAAATGGAATGATATGAATTTAGTAAATCTCCTATGTGGATGATTTTGGCATGATGTAACTAAAGTTTATAGAAAACTATTACGGTTGTTTACAAAATAGTTTTAAATGTTAATTCTTTGAGAATCATTTAGATTCTATTTTAGGTAGTAAACCAAAACATTTTTAATGAGTTTGCGAATAAAAATAATGAGGCCTAGATTGCCTCATATTTAATATTATCAAACAAGTTCACAAACGAGTTACAATTAAAATAAATAGATCATGTATTATTGGTTATGGAACAAATAAATTTACCTCTTCCTGGTGCGTGGCCATTTGGAGTTGATGTACGAGGATCGTGCTACAAAACTACAAGCAGTAAAAGATCAGGAATTAATTTATATGAGATAACTACTACCCTAGAAATCCTAAACATCATGGAACATGTAATGAAAAGCTTTCAAAAAGTAACAGGTACTATATACCTTCATAAGTTGTTCAATATTAAGTATTCAAAAGTTAAGGGGTGATTTTATAACGTATACAAGACTTGTTCATACATCACTAGATGATCTACGTCTCAGGGGAAAAAGTGAGTCAAGTCCGCGGCAAACTATTGTGCTAATTGAATTTAATAGACGCCATAAAAGTAACAGTCAAAACTAAAAGTTTCAACTTTTGATTTATGCAAGATATAACAAAACGTAGGACTTCCAGTATATGAAAGATGGGGTGGTGATCACGTCCACGAATTTTTATTTTATATAAGTATGGGTACGTCCATATTATATTTTTGACCTTTCCAATTTTGTTTATTTGATTAAACCATAAGATTATTTAATATTATACTTGAAATAAAATGAAATCTAAGAAGACAATGATGAATGTGATATCTTGTGAAAATAAAAATATAGTGCAGGAAGCAAGAACTAACATCTATTTTATTGCGTATAGATATTACAATCCGTCACTGCTCTTGAAAGATGAAATGGTATTCAGAACGTAATGTGAGATATGAATTTGAGAAAGAGAAATAGTGTTTTTTCTAATTTCATTAAAATATTAATATTAACTGTATTTGTAAAGGGCTTTTCAATAAGTATGTCCGAACTTTGCCATCTCCTTGCTCTGTCGTTTCAGGTGGCAACACTGTTATTCTTTGACAGTTCTTACGTCATACCCACCATTTTACAATGGAGCGCTACACCATTCAACTACGCGTCGACGTTGAAATTTATTATAAAAATTCGCCAAACTATTCGCGAGCTACAAAATATTTAAGGCCTAAATGATCGTTCAACCGAGCGAACAATTCACAACCGAGCGAAACGTGTGGTCAAGTGAGAATGATGCTGCTGTTGCTGAAAGTGTGACTGTTGACCCAAACCTCTCGATTCCTCGTCGTACACAAGGAATTGTGCTTTTTGCGAACTCAACTTGGCGAAGTTTGCGAAAAGATTTGACCATGCATCTGTACAATATCCAAATAAGACAAGAACTGAAGATCGAAGACGAGCAAACTCGTAGCACGTTCGCTGATTGCTCTCTGGCTCAGCTGGAAGCAGATCGAAATTTTGTCCGAAAAATCATCTTTAGGCATAAAGCACATTTTCGGTTAAACGGCTTCGTGAACAAACAAAATCGCCACATTTGGGGAGTAAAGAATCGTACTACATATCTTAAATACCCTTACACTCTCCGCTACACACCCGTCAATTCTTGCTTCCTTTCCTCCAATTCATCTTACTTGTCAATCTCTTATTCTGTCCCACCTTTTCATTGTTCTCTATACCCTATCTAACCTTATCTTCTTATTTCTCACATTTCCGTATCATACATCTGTTCTCCTCTCACTCCAGTCCTTTCCTATCTCATCCATTCTCCTAACTCCCCTCCCCACACACATATTGTCTTATGGTCTAACCTCCTTCGTTCCTTTTCACTATCTCATTCCACACATTTTCCATTATATCCTTTCCGCACTACTCTTGCCCTAAACAGAAGCTTTCTATGCTCTTCATTCTAATCTAACCTTAAACATCCTCTAATCCACTGCATCTACGTTTCTTCTTCTATCCCACAAATACTGCTCTTCCTATCTTGCTCATTCATCCAATACCTGCTGCCTCGCTGGTCACTACCACGCCTAAACGTCGCTATCGTTCTTTTCTCCTTCATTCTTCATCCAGACACTAAATACTCTGATATCCCCTCTCCCATCCTTATCCATTCTCCCAATGTACTCATCGATGTTATTCCTTGATAGACTTTCCTTCTACTTTCTATTCATTTAATCCTACAGCCAGCATCACGCATTTCAACCGTTCCTTTAATATAAATTTCCTTCGCCAATCTCCACTCCCCATCCATCCATACTTTTTTTTCAAAAGTCACCAACTTCTTCACTCCTGTTACCCAGCATTTCTGCTTCTCCGTTTCCCGTGACACAATTTCATACGATGTTGTTTTATCTACGCCTAGAATCCTTTTGATACATCCCGCTTGCATTCTTTTTATCATTTTTCTTTCACACATCGTCCATACTTCCGTCCCATACATCAATACGCTCCTCACACAAATATTCATGATCACTAGTCTCATCTTTACCGATTCACTAAATTTCCATTCCCACTCATCTTTACCATCATTATTCTTTCTATCACTCCCCAGTCTTTCCTTGTTATCAACTTAATATGCTCCATACATGATCCACTTTGTGTAAGTATGTAAACTAGGCACTTGTACTTCTTCACCTCTTGTATACTTCTCCCTTAAACACATCTCCCCTGCATTCTCTCCCCCTCCCTTACACACCATCACTTTCGTCTTATCAATATTCACTTCCAACACCCTTTTATCCATATACTTCCTCACTCTTCCAATCACCTCATTCATTTTTTCCTTATGACTCGCCATGCAAACTATATCACCCGCATACGAAATCGACCATACTTTACACCTTCCAATCATTATCCCTCCAGTCTGTCCTCTCAATAATACTTCTAAGTCTGAAACATATATATTAAATAGACAAGCGATAAGGGGACACCCCTGCTTCACTCCTCTTCTCAATTCGAACAAATTAGACAACTCCCTATTCACTCTAGCCCTTACTTTCGTACCATAATACATTCTTTTTATCATTTTTATTATTCCATCCGAAATCCCAACATCCACCAGTATCTTTCACAAATACTCCCGTCTAATCTTATCAACGGCTGCCTTGAGATCCACGAACAAAAAGTATAGCTTCTTCCTCTCCGCTAATTCTTGATTAATTACATATTTAATTATAACAATGTTGTCCGTAGTTCCCATGCCACTTACAAAGCCATTCTGCGTATGCGATAATATTCTCTTCACCCTCACTTCCTCATCCAACCTTCCATATACAACCCTCGGAAACATTCTGTACAACCCATCCATAATCATGATCCCCCTATAACTACGCGCACTGTTCCTATCACCTCTCTTGTAAACCGGGATAATCAATGCATTCACTCCCTCTGCATTCAAAGAACCCTATACCTTACCCGGAATCCTGTCGGGTCCCCTTGCCCCTGCTTTCTTCATCTTATTAATTTCTCGTTTCACTTCCTCAGTACTTTATTCAGCCACATCCCCATCAGGCTTTTCCACATAGTCCCCCTCAGTCCCCCTTTTCTGATTCACTTCATCCAATTCTCCTGACTGCTTTTCTCTAACCATTTTCCCAATCTGAGCCCACAACTTATCCCTTTATCCCATTCCTCTCTGTTTCATATACCTCAACACCTCCCTTTCATTTCTCAAATCCCTTTCCCATTTCTCAACTTCTCTTCTCTCTTCCTATAAATATTTCTCCTCCTCAAACCACATCCTCTTATCACTGTCGTACTCCTCCCGTGATAATTCCCCTTTCCTAACCATCCCTAAAGTTTCCCTCACTCCCTTCTCTTCTTGATCCTCTCCTCATTCACATTCTTACCCATTTCATCCCGCCTGTTTTTCCCGCCTTCCCTTGTCATTAAATTCTTTTCAACTTCCCATACTATTTGCTCTATCAACTTCCCATACTATTTGCTCTACATCTTCAATTTCTTCGTCATAGCTTTTCTCATCCGTTCACACCACACGTACTTTCCCTCTTCACTTACTCCCTCTTCCCATTTCGTCCCTTATTCATGCTTAACCCCGCCCATCCTCTACTCAATTTTCAATTCAAGATGATCTGATCTCCAATTATCAAATATTCCAACCAATAACTCGCTATCTCATCTACAACCAAATAATTTACCACAGACCCCGCCCCCCCATGCCCTCTAAATTTCAAGTTGCCCTCCCGTTCCCCATCCGTACATCCATTTCGTATCACTAATCCATTTCAATCTGTCCACGCTAAAAACTTTTACCCTCCCCATTTGTCACCTTATCCTTAGAATTTCTCCCTATAAACATTTCTACATTACCTAAAAATCTCACTCCGTTTTACCCTATTCTCACATTCCAATCCCCAATGATCTCAAACCGTATCCCATTCATTCCCTTTCCTCCTCATAAGTTCTCTCACTCTTTCCACAAAACAACTCGATTATTTATTTACATACACGGTCATCACAAACATCTTTTTATCCTCCACTTAAATCAATCTTCCTATTCCCCCTTCGCATGCAACTTGATCAATCCTCCATTCTTTTATTTCTCTTGTTACCCCAGTTACTATCCCTCCTGTGCCTATATAATTGAAGTAGCCTCTAGGATCGTTATTTCTCAATTCGTTATAAAGACTGTAAAATGCTCCTTGTTGCTTTCGGTTAAGAAATATTGGTCTCCCCCAACTACTGCGTCTCATTTCATCTTCCGAATTCCTTCTTCTCCTTAAACACAGTGCAATAGCTTTATAGTGCTGCCATACGTAGCAATTGTTAGCGTGATCATTGCAATTCATTTTCTTTTATTCTGCTTGGAAATACTTCTGTATAGAAATAAACGATACAACAAATGTCAATAATACATCATACATGTCGATAAGTAGCGCAAACTGTGCAAATACTACACCAACATCAAAATAAAAATAACTAGAATCTATCTTTACCATGTGAACAAGTATGCGGTATCGCAATACTTATCCAATCAGTCACTGAAATGCAAATCCGCAGTCATCTGACCAAAGCTTTAAGTTTTTAACTACGTCCATTTACTGACTCAGTATAGCGAGAAATGCTACAAGACAAATTTTCGCTATCCACAGAATGCTAAAAAAATTGCAACCCTCTGGCTTCTCGAAAAATTTATCCCTGACATCTACTGCAATACAACTATAACCTGGTTCAACTCACTAATCAACAAAGTACTTCACAATGTTAAAAGTTTAATCACAAATTGTACAACTCATTAACCGTACACCACTTTATAATGTTTAAATATTTAGTCATTTAAACAATTCATAGATGGGAACAGCCATCGCAAATCAATTAATATAATAACCAGTTAAAGTTGCCAAATTCACTCCTAAATAAGAGAAACAACAGAATCTCCAGAAAATTTGCTTCAACCGAAATCTACCCGTCTTGGTTCAGATAAAAAAAAAACGGTCACAAGCATGACTTCCTATAACTTCATCAAAAATTGGTTACACTCTTCATAATATCTCCACTTTTAATGAATGTGAACAGATTGTTGATAAACCATATAAAGAGTAATTGTCCAATTATAGTTCAATTAGTTAGATATATTATGATTCCTAATAGCTTCGTTTGTTTGTCTGCTCTAAAACAATCTGATAATTTTCTGGAGTTTATATATGAAGTAAGGAAGAGCAAACAAAATATTGTTAGTTTATCAGTTCTAAATTAACTCGGGTCTTACTCTGTCTGCTCTACTGAAAGAAATCGAGCAGCTTAGAAAAGTCTAACCTCAAATTAATTGTTATTTAACGCCTTGTGGTAATACTCAGAGGTATCAAACAAAATCAACAACACTGTGCTCTGCTATGAAGCAATGACGAACGAGTAAAGTCTTTGAAGCTTAATACGAAGCCCTCTGCTCTAAATATCTTGGCACTATATGCTCCCACTCATGATAATAATGGCGAAGAGATCGAGGAATTTAAGGACAATAAATAAAATACCTAGCAAAGAAATGTTGATGCTAATGAGTGATTTCAATGCGATAATCGGTTCCACTGACTACGATAATCATATTCGCCAAATAGTGGAGAAGTTTGAGACAGTAGAACGGAACGACAGAGGGAAACAGCTCATCCAATTCTGCATCGAAAATACGTTCGCAGAATACCAACTCGATGTATCAGAATCACGAACCTAAATTATATACCTGTAGATGCCCTGATGAACACACGAGGAATCAAATAGATTATATCTTCATTAAGCAGAGATGGAAATCCTCATACTATATTTTTAAACTTACTATTTGCTAATACAGCAAATAATAATTATTTCAAGATCAAAACATACGTATAGATGAACTATTTACAAATACCAAATTTCTCATGACTGACATTTCTTGGATTTTCTACTAACCTTAAAGCTTTTTTTCTTGTTTTTAATTTTAATTTCTGCGTAATATTTATTGTAAGGTTTCTCTTTATAATTATTGAATTTTGAAATTATATTTCAATCCTAGTAATATTAAACGATTTTATATCATTTAACTTCGTGACAGCTACTTTCCTCCATGAGCTTGATGAACTTGTAAAAAACAGTTTTGCTCATATGTTTTATATAATAAAATTAGCAAAATACTTCAGAAAATTAAGCTATTTTTATTTAATAATTTCAGGTTAATTTCAACTAGTAATAAGTGCAGTTAATCTATGTGTTTACTTAAAAAAATTATTTCAATCAATTATCATTTCAATCAATCAACATGCGGTTACAGATTTGGGTAAAATCGTATAACTATTCAATAGAAGCAGCTAGGCTTCCCATATTTGTTTAATAAATAATTATTAGATTAATGTCTTAAAAAATCTAAGCTACTGTTACAATATTTCTTTATATCCTTTTTAGCTTTATTTACGATTATTTACGACAACACAAGGAAGACAAGCACAAGGTGTTTGTTTGTCAAAATGCTCTGAAATGTTCTAACCCGCTATTTTCTTGATCTTATGGTGTCACCAGATTACTTTTGAAGCAGATAAACAAACGAAGCTTATGTGTTACAAAAAAAACATATGCAAGATCAAAATAAACAAGTTTTACAAATAAACAAGTGGTGTTTTAAAATAATTTCTAGCGCTGGTTCAGTATTCCAATAACAAAAACACATGTTGATGCCGTGGCATTTGAGTAACAAAATGAAGCAATCTGTTTGCTAAAGAGTCTTCAAACGTTTTAAAAAATTACGTAAAATAGTTATTTAGATATAGATATCAAATTTCATATGTTCATTTACCACGGACACGGGCATCAGATAATAAAATGTCAAGTCAAATATATGATAAGGGTACAGAAATATGAAAAAGAACCAACTGTATTCTACAATTCGAACTATTTAATTGTAAACTAAACAAATAAACATGTAACAGAATACTTAGAAATATTAAACCAGCATTTTATTTTTCTGTTTTACGCTAGTGATTAATTACAAAACCAACGCGCTTTTATGAAAACACATGGTAAACGGTGTAAACACGGAATATGCTACACATAATTGTGGTCACTTTAATGGTCAGCGAAAACAGGGGCACATGTTTTCCATTTTCTAAATTATACATTAGATTCAAAGCATTAAGCCATTTTTCTTTTGTAGTAATCATTTATACGCGTATGGTTTTTTATTTGCTGGGATTGTAATAATACACATAATAAATATTCACTTGCAAATATGAATTTCAAAGTTAAAAACGGTACGATTACTAGTATCTTAGGATTTGTACATTATGGCGCTCTATGAATCCCAAGGTATATTTTTATTTACACTAAATTATGAGTTAATAAGTAAAAAAGTTTATAATAGTATTTCCACATGAAATTTCCGTGCAGCACTGGTTTCGCACCAAAATTTATAACAATACCTATGAAAATGATTTCATAGGTAAACTCTTTAAATCACCGGATCGTATGTAAATTTGGTTATTAATAATTATTTTGTGCAATTTGGTTGAAAACTTACTTGACATGTTAATTTTTAATGCGATTTAAATTCAATAAAGAATTGATTATAAACAGTAGACTATAAACAGCAATTACAATTTTTAGAGAACCATTTTACATTTCTTGAGTGGCACAAAGAGTGGTACAAAGAGTACCGACAAAGAGTGGCAAATTGAGTGGTTGATCTTAGTTCATTTTGTAAGGTTTTAATTAAACCGTCCTAAAAATAACAGTCTAGAAAGACGGCAACAATTTGTCTACAGGCGCTTTTCAACTGAGGCAACGTTTTAGGCAACATATAGCAATTCGGCATTAACGCATGCTCCACACAGTCTTCCCATTGAAGAAACACGATGCCATAAGAAACAAGCCACCTTGCGGCATGCTACGTGTTGATTATTGTTACCGCAATGCGTGCGTCACCCCCCGACATGATTCAAAGTGTCGAACAGTGTCGTCATCATCCAATAGCCATCGGATTGGTACGGCTTGTAGCATGCGACATACTCTGAAATAATACTAGAACTACATCTTTTACTGAAGATTACCATAATTCATCCGAATTATAGAAAAATAAAATTAATGTCTATGACAACAATAAAATTAAAAATGACAAAATTATAGCAGTTAGCGAATAAATACAATTGTACAGTGCCTGAGATAAAAAATAAACACAAAAATTTGCAATCAGCATATCATCACGACCGAGAAAAGTGCAATATAAAACAAGTGGCTAATCTCCCCAGAAAAAAAGCGAAGTGGTTTGTATTTGGGCTTCTAAGTTTTTTATCGGACTTGATCTACCGAAAGCAACATTGTCATCTGCTGTCAGTGATGAGGAGGACTTTTGAGGTGAGTTTATCTAAGGGGTAGGGTAAATTGTTTTTATCCATAAAAAGGTACACTTTTCTACCAAAGTACAAAGTACCAAGTTGGATAAAAATATTTTTTATTTCATTTTGTGCCAGTCGTTTTTTTGTGGTACCCATTCCTTTACTGAACTCGTAATAATTAAATATTTAAATAACAAGCGATTAAACTGCGGAGTATACATCAATAAACTAAACATCAATAAAAAAAGTAAAATCCATCAAGTGGTTTATTAATAAAGTGTACCTACATGATTTTACTGAAAAGCTTTCTAAACACAGGAGAGTCCGCCTAAATAAGTAGATTAAAATACATACTTCAATATTACTTACATCTTTTAGAATAATATACCTACGAAGTACGTATTGAAAGATATAGGATTCATGTTTTGAGGATTATTTCTATTTTACCTTAGTGCGTCGCTTATGTATAAATCACTGCAATCCTTTCAATCATAATTCAAAGAGTCATAAGGAACAATTTTCCGGAAAACTTTGATTCTTGATCAAACTTTTAAAAGAATTTTGAATTTTTCAGTGTCTGTATGTACGCATATGCGTACGTTCAAGAATTACTCCTAACCTATTGGACCGATTTGAATGAAATGTGGTATGCAGGTGCACACGATAATTCCTCAAAAGTGTTTTTTCATTTTTGTATAAATCCAATATCCAATAAAATCAGTTTTCAAACTAGGACGCTGAAAGTTTCCATGCATATAGTGTCTCCTATTATGCGTCAAATAACAAAGGGCATATGTCTCTGTCTTCTACATGATGTGATGTTGCCACTTTCAAAGTTTAAATATACTTTTCAATATATCTCAGAAACTATAAAAGAGAATAAACTTTATTTTATAGGCTACTTAAAACTCCTTCGATTTTATTTGAAACATTTTTTCCGGGAATCACAGACTAACATATATACACTGTAACACCCTGTACATTTTTATACATTTTGATAGCTCTCCGGGTAATTTTGTTTAAAATACCAAACATGAGGGCTCTAGCCTTTATCGTTCCAATGATATGACTATTAATAACTTAAAATTTCTCAACTTGTTGCCATGGCAACCGACATTCAACAATCATATATACAAGTAAGGCCTAAATAATTGCACATATATGCAGGAAAAGATACTTTGCTTTATATCAGACCTATAAGACTATAATACATAAGACTTATAATGCTTTTGCAATTGAAAAACGTTGTTATCAGTGGCAGGTGCACATTGTAATTTTGGGAGGTATTTAAGATGATCATTTTATTCATAAATTCAGTTTTAAAACTAGTAGACAGAAATTTCGGTCGCATATAGTATCTTGCGTTATACGTCGAATGAAATTAGTAAAATGCATGCAACTGATCTAGAACGCGAGGTTGCCACTTTGAAATATTACACACTTCGATATATCTTAGGAACTAGAAAAGATAGGACACTTGAAAAACCATCGTTATATAGGCTACTAAAGTCTCGTTCAATTATCTTTGAAACATTTTTCTCTAAAATTACAATACAACATATCTATATATATATATATATATATATATATATATATATATATAGT
>WYDF02321042.1:0-14427 GCA_009867245.2 Adranes taylori
CAAACGAATATTTGTGTGACTTTAATTTATATATATATATATATATATATATATATATACATATAATATATATATATATATAATGATGAAGAATCGTGAGCGTGAATTGCAAATCAAGCTTTAGTCAATTAATTCGAAAATAATAATTTTAAATAGTAAGTAATCTACCACTCCGAGATATATCTCCAGCTATAACTATCACAACCCTACTGAACTATCACATACAACTATCACTTACTCAACTTACCGAGCCCCACACAACACTTTATAATGGTGGATTTTGCTACAAGCTAAAATACATTTAATGTAAATAATAAAGATTATTTTGAAACAGTTCTATCATAGGTTAGAAATTATTCTACGTTTCGCGTTATTTTCTGCTTGACTATAATATTTAACAGCATAGTTCATATTAAGAATATCCAGAAAAATATATGACTTCAATGTATCAATGAGAGTAACAAGGCGGTTGGGGAACTCGTGATAGTGGAAAAGGGGCAACGAGGGAATAACTTTGAAGATGCCGTGCGTGGATTTGTTAAGTGCTTTGAGCGATAATCGCTTGGGAAAAGGACCGAAATTATATATTATTAGAAATTATAAGATTGTCGAAAATTTCTAGGCATGTTTGCAATATCAGAAATCTACTGTGCGGTTGAGTTTATGGAAGTCGAAAGCTAAAGGTGGCGATCTAGAAAACGCATTTAAGTTGAATTCAATTGTGAATGCTTAAAAGAATGAGAAAAGTAGAAAATGAATCTCCTAGATTGAGGCCTCTTCCTACACAAAACTCTCTGTTAGTTCCCTTTTTACCCTTACTTTGCTGTACGTTTCCTATAGCGTTCATGAGCTTTATCAGTTTGCTCGGTATTGCAAACTCCTGGTGCTTTGTACAATTTCCCTGTTAGAATTTGGTCGCTGCGCGGATTTAAAAAAACAAATAGTGCAGTGCGATATTAAATTCGTAACACTTTTCCAGCATCATTCTCAATGAGACCATTTGATCTGTAGGTGAACGGTTCGAGCGGAACCCACATTAGTAGTCCCCCCAGTGAGTTTTCAACTAGTGGTTTTAGTCTTGGTGCTAGAATTTTAAACAGCATTTGGTATCGTATGGTGAGCATCGAAATGCCTCCGTAGTTACCACAGATGTATTGGAACAATTACTGTTGTACTGCACTCTCTAAGCAGTGTTTCGTCTCCGAACATCTTGCGGTAGGTAGCTTGTGCATTATTTCCTTTAGCCCTCTCGTTCACATTGTTCCTACTAGCTCACTCCACAAGCCCTCTCCACAAGCCCTCTCCTCAAGCCCTCTCCACTAGCCCTCTCCACTAGCCCTCTCAACTAGCCCTCCCCTTCGAATAACTCTGCGGGTAAAGCATCCTTGCCGGATGCTTTGTGTTTGTTTAGGCTACCTATAGCTTCCCTTATTTCTGCTAGCGTCGGCTCCTCTTCTCTTCGTCATCTGTCGGCTACCGTCATCTATCTAATTGCGCGTCTGCTGCTGTATTATTTAGTAGTTCCGAGATGTACTCTGGACACTTCCGCAAAACCTCACGTTCTTTTCCCATGGGCATCTTACTTTGCTTTACCGTAAGATGCCCATGACATGTATCCCTTCTTTATGCCCTTCGGTCCTGGTACATTTTTCTGATCTCGTCACGATTAGAACATTCGATTCTACCTGAAATTTTGGATCCTTCAGATCTCTTAGCTGTCATTGACTCACTTGTTTAGCGTTCCTTCTTGCTTCAGGTTACATATTAGCCGATTCCCTCTAGTTTCTCTCAGCAGTACTTTCTCTTATGCCCGCCTCCTTTCTTGCAGTGCATCCATACAATCCTAATCAAGCCATGGTTATGTTCAGTTTGGCTCTTCGTACCCTAATACATCAATTGATGTCTGCACCGTTGTGTCCTTTATCTCTTGTCAGTGTTGTTCTATCGATCCAGCACCTCCGATCCCTCTCACGACTGAGTCTAGTTCTTGCTGGAACTAGTTGCATATAGTTTTATTTTTCATTCTAGTTGCACGAAGCGATTTGAAGCATTGTAGTTGATTATACTAAAATCGTAAGTAATCACCAGCGAAAACGAAAAGCTATTATTTGTTTCAGATTTAAATGACTAAAGACAATAAAATTCATTTATTCGTGTTTTTGTACCGAATTTTCCGTACAAAATATTTTATTCGAACAAATCATCTATATACATTACTTATTTTGTTTTATTTCCTTTTACATTTTTTCCATTTTAAGTCCATGTTCTTTTCTCTTTGTAATCTAGCTTGTTATAGTTTATGACTTCTGACATTTTTGCAAACAAAAGGGAATAACAGTTTGTCTCGCACGAAAGGACAAATTGCAATATTATAACCCTTATCTTGCGTCTTTGGATATCTAAGGGACACGGCACTAGATTTCAGAAAGCAAATACAAGAAGAATTTAGAAATAGGAGACGTATTGTCTCAATATCTTCAAACTGTACAATGACTTCAAAATTCAGAAAAAAAAAATAATAATTGAATTTATTTTAATTTATTTTTATTTTCCTTATTTTTATAATTGATTGAAAATGTAATAAAATACTGAAAATGTGTTAGACCTCAAATGTGAAGACACAAATAATTAACATATATATATATATATATATATATATATTACAATTTCATAGGAAACCATAATTATTTTTGTGGTTTCCTATGAGTGTATTTGAACTAAATTTGATTAAAATCGGAATATAGGACACTAATCATTTAATTCAAACGTGCATTCAGCGAGATATTATTGAAAAATATGTTTATGAATTCGGGGACTCCCAAAACCAAATACCTGACATCTGACAAATTATCTGACATTCATACACTGTTTCGGATACTAAACAGCTTCAAATGTGAATTCAGAACTTAATTTTCATTAAAAATACAAACATGTTTGAAAAATTATTTGCAAGATATTCCACCACCTAAAGTACATGGTACCGTATTTTTATCGTTTCCAACACTGGTTCTACATATTGGCTCACATAGCTAGGCCAATATATTCTGTTCCGATGTTTGCTTGTGTTTCAAACATGGCAAGTATTGGCTCACAGTGTCAGTTCACAAGTTACATAGTCAACGTCAACATGTCTGCCACTAATGACCCGCAGTTTGCGGTTGGTGCCCTCTGTGTAGCGACTGCTGCGTATAGTATAATTGTGTAGACGATGTGTAGATTTCCATATTACAACTTCCGCTTTATAGAAACTTTAATATTTGATCAGTAATCAAACTCATAATTTTGAAGTAACCTATTATCACAAACATTTTTATTTTTGTCAAAACAAAATTGTTAGAAAAAACCTTAATCTTTTTTCCATGTAAAAAGATGTTGTTTAAATGGAACATCATGCAACACCAAAATATTACACTTCTAAAATGTCACATTTATCAGGGTAAGTATGTATAATTAGATTATTTCAGAATCTTAACGGTACAATAAACTTGATTCGGTATGAAACTGCGGATAACAGTTGCTTTCTTCATATAGACACAACGGTACTGAGCATTTTGTGCGATTTAAATATGTTTTCCCTGTAGAACCAGGAATTTGCATATTGACCTATTTCTTTCATCCTAATAGGGATAATGATCAAACCCAATTTTGTGGGTGTCTATTTGGAATATTTCTTCGTAGGTCCCTTTTTTCGTTTATTTTCGTAAATTTGTTGAAGATTACTACTTGACGGCTTTTCCACTTTTATTTGTTTATCAATAAAATGAAAAAATATTAGAACATAGTATTTCTTAGACCTGACTTTTATGCGGTAAAATCCTAACATCGAATCAAGAAGAATTACGCCTTCCATCTAGTAGTTGTAGATTAGGACACTGTTAGGGCAACGTATCATTTTACTGGCATTTCCTTGCTAGAACATTTTTCTTTTTTCTACTTTTGGTTCACTTCTATCATTGTAGTAATGATTTTATTATCAAACCAGGATTCTACACTGACATCCGCATTGTCTATACTAGCGCTTTTCTGTACCGTATGAGCTCTGCGTCTCTTCTTCATTTCTTTCTCCGCCTTCGTTACAGCTTCTGGAACACGATGTATTCTTACTGTTCCCAATAGTAGAACAACCTCGTTAGTCAAATATATCATAAGAGATATGCTGGTAAACAAATTGCCAAAAAACACACAACTTGTAATTTTGATGTTTTGGTATCAAATGTGCTAATTTGATAACCACGTTGCTGTTTATAATAAGGTATGGTGCCACTGGAGGTACAGTATTCCTTCGCAAACTATCAAATTTATAGCTGAATCCCGAAATAGCACTCAACATTTTTGACGCCCCACGTTTTTGGGTTATATTGTTTTAGCGCTTTTGTTGGTGTAATCTTCTTTGGTTCGTATACCGCAAGAACGTATTGCTTGGGAGCAATTAATAGTTGTTGTCTGATCTGTTACAGAAAGGGTCTGATCTTGAATAATCTGTCATGTGCGGGCTGATCTTTCCAATCATTTCATTATATGTTATTGAAATGCAAAAAAAAAAATATTTCAATCTGCTAAAGCTCATTATATCTTGTTCCAATAATATCTTGTATAAGGAAACTGGATTATAAATATATAAATAGTAATTCCTATGAATTATTCGATTTCGTAATATGTTGAGTCATATGCTCTAAAACACTGGAGAAACTTGTAAAATTGGATTGAAGTTTCTAATTGTGCAATTCTGGAAGGTAAATCTGATATCCTCAGATTACTTGCTACGCAGTTATGAGATATTTTGGTCTTTATCTTGCGTCAGACAAAGGAATATCATCACCTGAGGAATCTTAGGTTGTTACAGAGTTTCGAAAATTTACACGCTCCTCAACGTTATTATCTGGAGCTAGTATTATCTGCTTTATGACATCTTCATCGGACAGATCAGATTCTTCATTTTGTATCCACGTCTGCAAAAAATACTAATGAATCATATGCTAATCCATAACTTCATAGAGTACCACATATGAGATGTACCACATAGAGTACCACATATAGATTATCACATACCACTTTGGATGTTTCCTAGGATCTTCAATAATCATAACGTAGCTGTTCAAACGTCAGACCCATACCATATATACCGCACGCTGTATTTGAATGTGTCACATATAGGCAACTATACAATTAAGACATAAAGTCAGCTAAAATATTAAATAACATATTTTCTTGTGTTATTTATGGAACATGATGCTGTAAAAGGTTAAAACAAAAACCGATTACTAAATGTTCTACAATTCTCAAAAATACAATAGAAATGAAATTATATGAATAAAAGTTAATCGTTTGCTATGCGATGTGGCAAATGCGTGGATGGGGATCTTGACACAAAAGAACATAATACAGTTCCTTTGAAGAGTGGGAGAAAACCAACAATACGATAGCAAATGGCAAGTACAAGCACCAACGCTCACCAACGCCTTTACAAGCGTCAACCTCTCCATCCACATCTTGGTAAAAAGGCGCTTGCCACACTATATTGCCAGTGTGTTGAGTCGGCTATTACAAAAAGTATATAACCAGAAACGTGGAACAGAAAAGAGCATGCACGTTGTTCTAAATAAGTTTAATCTAAGACCTCCTTGTTAACTGTGTTAACTGTAGACTTTACCAGCACTGCTAGAAGGCGGCACAGACGCTTGTAATATTTACGATGCTCCAGACCAGGCAATGAATACTGTTCAATAATTACAATGCTAATGTCAACATGTCTGCAGTTGATGTTCCTGAAGTTGCGGTTAGTGCCATCTATGTAACAACTGCCCCGTATAATAGTGTAGACGTTGTGTAAATTCCCGTATTACAACTGTGCTTGATAAAGTTCTATAAACTCTAATATTTGATTCGTAGCTCAAATCATAATTTTAAATAAAAATAAAAATAGTTTAAGAAACTTTCTAAAATTGTCAAAATTAGTAGAGGAATAAAACAATACTGATCAAAGTAATGCAAGAAGCGCATAAACGAGTTAAGCATTTGCTACGAAATGCCGTAAAGTGTGGATGGGCAGATGAAAAATCAGCCCGACTAGATAAAACAAATATATAGAGTTTTATGTAAGAGCAATATATGTTATAGAAAATTATTTTAGTCCATCAGACGCTAAACTTAATCTATTCCATATTTTATTACCCTACGTGATGGATCCTATTACAAGTTTCTTATATCTTCTTCTATCGAATAGCTATGCCATTCAGTAGACTTTCATGCAATTAACCTCTTTCAACTCTTATATACTTGCCTTTTGTTGAATCAACTAGCTCTTATTTTCTCATCTCTTCCCTGCTTATCTATGTTTATCATTATTTCTTCAATTACTATCCAAATTTGTCATAAGCTTTTCTCTCTCTTCTCTATTCATTCTTTTTTAGTAGCTCTACGAGTTGGGGTTGATCAATCCTTAACTCAGTTTCACTAAAGTTCCTACTTTTTAATTGCATTTTATGGTTTTAGTGATTTTGCAGCTGACTTTTTGTTTGTTTATGTATTACTATATAATCGTTTCCATTATTTTGCAACATGTCTATATGCAATGTCTGTATGCGCCAACCTCTCCATCCATGTTTTGGTCAAATGACGCTTGCCACATCATATGACCAGTGTGGGAATACGATTTTTAAAAAACGTAAATAATCTTTAAATAGAACGAAAAACAGGGAATGAATTTTCTTATAAATAAATTTGGTCTAAGTCCTTCTAGGTTGTAAACTGTAACCTTCAACAGCAACACCAACAAGTCTGCAGCTGATGACCACCAACTTGCCGTTGGAGCCCTCTGTGTAGCGATTCATGCGTATAATTTTGTAGACGGTATGTAGATTCCCATAATACAACTGCTTGAAAAAGTTCTAAACCTATGTAAATGGGTTAAGCATTTGATGCCCGTTATGGCATATGATGTTATTATATACGGTATGATATATGGCATATGGTGCAGTGATAGTATAAGGCAAATGTGTGTATGGGGACTTTAGCACATGAAAACATAAGACAGTTCCTTTGAAGAGTTAGAAAAAAGCCAAAATACGATAGCAGAGAACAAATAATAGTCAACATTCAATAACGCATGTACAGACTCCAACCTGTCCATCCAATATTGATCAAAGGACAATTGCCATATGATACATGCGGTCAGTGTGTGGAGCCGACTTAAATAAAAGTATATAACCTGAAAGGCAGAACGAAAACGAGTGTGAATATAAATATAAATGTATAAATAAATTGGGTCCAAGACCTCCTTGTTGGTTGTAGGCTGCAGACTGTTAGAAGGCAGCAAAAAGCAGTTACACGTCGATGTTTCAGAGCAGGAATGTTTAGGAATACTGTTCACTAGTTACAATGCCAACGTCAACATATTTGCAGCTGATAATCCTGAACTTACGATTGGTGTCCTTTTTGTAGAGACTGTCCCGTATAATAGAGTAGGCCGTGTGTAGATTGCCATATTATAACTTCTGTTTAATACAGTTCTATAAAATATAATATTTGATACGTAGTTGAACTCAAAATTTTTAATTAAAACAAAAGTACCTTCATAAATTTTCTAAAATTGTATAAAGTACTAGAGGAATGAAACAATACTTATCAATGCAAAACAAAATGTATATGGGGTAATCATTTGCTAAAACACGTTAATCATTTGCTATGCGATGTGGCAAATGGGTGGATTTAGACTTTGGCACATGAGAGTAAAAGGCTGTTCTTTTGAAGGGTGAGAGAAAACCGATGATACGATAGCAGCGGGCAAGTCTGCGCCATCGTCATTTTGCTAAAATGGTGCTTGTCACATCACATGCCCATTGTTCGGTGCCGGCTTTTAAAGAAAGTAAATTACCCCAAAGAGTATGAATTTTGTTATAAATAAATTAGGTCCAAGACTTTCTTGGTTGTAGACAGTAGACTCTAGCAGCACTGTATAACTTGAGGCGTTGGATGGTACTTATAACCCCTTTATCCCTCCAATCTACGATCGCCCTAGTCAAGGGTTAGCCTTTGAAATGGGATTTTTCCTCTTTCTTTTGATCAACTAAGATGATTGTAATATTTGCAGCAGCGGCTCTTTAGAACGCTTCGTTAAGATTTGGGCGCCACTCCAGTACGCGATGTCAACCTAGCAACTCGTATAGGAGAAGGAAGAGATAGTTGGCGAAGGAAGAACCAAATTATACCAAATCTTAACGTTGCCTAATTTATTTGTAACAGTTATGTGAAATCAGATATTTGATGATTTACAATAATGTATAAGTGAATATTCTAACAATTATTTGAATATACTAAAAATTTATTTTATAAAATTATCCCATAATTTTTTTTTTGTAATCCCAGTTTTTTAAAATCCTTTAATTTTATTTTAATATATGTATTTTATTAACGACACTTTTATGTTTAACTAAAAGTAACCCCCTATTAATATTAGCTTCCGTAGGTGGAATCGATCTGTGAGATTGCACCCTACTTTATTCAAAGTTTTCACCCCTCTTGAAATCCCTTCTTTTATTTTAAGTCCCTAATTTTATTTTAATTCCTTTATATTAACCAAAAAATCCTAGAGTTTCACTGATTAGTGAAAATCGGGTTTACTTATTGACGCAGATAGCAAACCATCAAATTTTACTAAATTGCAATTGTACAGATACAAATACCTGAAACCACACGGATTATGCAAGGAGTCAAACGGACACCCCACTGCATATAGATTACAATAATATCCATATGTACTAGGTACAGGGGCATACAGTGTCGTCGCCAAAGTACGCATCAGATGGGACATTTTTATATATTAGGATTTCGAAAAAAACTATTCCTGAGAAGTTAGTACATTCCCTAAAAAAAAAAGATACACTAACAAAACATACAGAAGGACACATAATATACAGGGTACATTGAAATACTTTGGCGTAAGAGATTTTGGCGTAAGAGAAAATACCGTTATTTTGCAAAATATCCAATTAAAAAATAAAGAAGTAAAAAATATCTCTAATTTTAAAATCATGGTTGCTTAAAACATAATTGATCTTTTTGAATTTCTTTGAATGGAGTCATAAAATTTGTTGAAAACGATAAATCAATCCTTTAAACAATTATTTATTAGAAAGCGTATAAAATTATAAATTGACAAATATTTTTGACTACCCCTAATTTCTAAAAACATTAAAATAATCTAAAAATTTTTGGTGCAATAAGTTTTTGTTATTTATGATTAAAATATTAAATTATTCACTATATAAAAGTAATGCACTATTGTAACAAGAAAATAATGTTTATTAATAACGCTTAATGAAATATCAGAAAACAGAATATGTCAACACCATTTGGTCACATCTTTTATTTTGTGGAGGGTTTCAGGTCCGAAAACCTTTTTTAAAGTTGATTTTAAAAAGAAATGAATATGTGACATGGTTCTCAAATGAGTATACGTAGTCTATGTTTTGCATCTCAGTATGATGCCAATTCCGCAACATGCACTGTTCAGTTCCGCTTATCACATAGTTAACTGCATTCATAATTTGCTCCGGTTTTGTGACCATTACACAATTAATAAAAACAGTTTTCAAATGATCTCTATACGATGTTTATAATCTTCGTTCTTCAAGTAACTCCAAATGAAGAAATCCATGTGGGTTAAATCTGATGAACGCTGTGTCAGACTCCCATTCGCGACACTACTAATGGGGACTCCTTAGCAACTGTCATAAATGGCGCAAACAAATATCTTAATTATTCCAAAATTTTAACAGCCTTCGGAAATATCTATTCTCGGGCGCCAGGTCAGTTTCAGGTGAGACCACATGTTGCAACCGATCTAGTTGTTCGGCCGGTCCTCATTGGCTTACTGACGGCACGAGCAAGTACGAGTCTTATGAGTAATCCAGAGGTTCTTGTTCTTGTGTGCAGCAATTGCGTTTAATTGCTGGCGAGTGTCACTGGACTGATGCTATACCCGCTGTTTGTGCTGGAGTTTACTGCTGGCAGCAGCTACTGGTGTTGGATGCTTTTCAAATTGATTCGAACCAGAGAACTAAATTGTTATATTCAAAATCTGGCTGGCTATGTATAGGCATGAGCCGTCACGCAATTTTCCACTCTGTTCGTGTACGGGTCGTGTGGAGTTATCTGCTCATTATTTTACGACCCTGTACGGTTTCTCCTTTGTTTCAGTATTCCACCAGCAGTAGCCACACAACCGTGTATAACAGAGCAAGTCACACCTAAAACCAGCAGTGTACCATGAATGTACGTTCTTATGAGTGCATACTCTTATTCCTATTTTAGGTATTACATAAAGAATATTGCGTCATCCCGTAATGTGGAGCACTGAAGCGCGACTCATGCGCGCACATACGTACGAACCTCGTACGTATGTTATATATTTATCCCATAATTTGTTTTATTTATCGGCGATACCAAAATAATATTTGTTTATATAGTTAATCTTTATATACACGGATTGAATAGTAATATTTCTTATTTATTTGTAATATTTATGTCTTATATACAATAAACATAGGTAACGTTGTGTGTTACGCAATATTATATAATAATATAGTTCTCTGCTGTATAATAACCGTGGACAACGACGGTCATTTTTTAAACAGTCAATGCGTTTCTATGTATTATTAGTTCGATCTAATACAGAGTTCCCAAATCTCATACGATTAATTGATTTAAATCATAATTTAAAGAGACTTTTATCTGTATAGTAATATGCTTAGTTCTAACGCATAGGAAAATCTGTGCTACAATTAACGGGGCTTCCACCCAATCATAACCAAATCCTGTCTCTTTGTATATGTGGCATTCGATTTAAAATTGGTAATAATTCTTCTTGTGAAAACTGCAAACATCGGTTTGCAATAAGGTTTTCATCAAAGAAGAAAGGCTTAACCACAGTGTTGTTCAATAGTCCACATTTCTGGTTTTCTGTAGCCCATAACCTACAGTTTTGTGACCTTACTTTTCCAATTTCTAACAATGTTGTTTCATCAGTCTATTGAATATTTCCTGGAAACAGTGAATTTATTGCATGTTCTTCTTGATACCATACGGAAAACGAAAATATTGGAATAAAATATCTTTCCTTTAGGGTATTTATTAATTTTGGTTGAAAGGCTTGAAATTTATTTCCTTTTAAGTTGTTTTACAAAGTAGTACTTCAAGAAATGAAAGGTATATCAAGAAATGTCGAAATCTATTTAATTAATGTCCTATCATTTTCCAGCACTGTTAAACATACTGTTAATTTTACCTCTCTTGATACTTTTGCAGCTTCGTGTGGTTTTTTGAATTCGTTGTGTCCGCTTCTTTAAATTTATTTAAAAATACTCCTTACTTTAGTATAATTTATATTGCGATTAGAATGCCTGACATTAAACATCTCTCCAAATTGTCTGCTTGGAATATTTTCTCCATACAACAAACTAATTAAATATTTTTCTTGTTTTGTAAGTATATCAATATGTTTTTCATAGTAATTATTATCCAACAGCAACAAAATAAGCAATAACAACAGCAACGTAAAAAAAACTTTTACAAATACAAACGTCTAATGTAAAACATTCACTTGTTTTCATACTTTACAAAATAGATTCGGACGTGAAACAGTCCCGGCTTGAGATGCTCAAACATGTGACGTACTTTCGTTTATTTGCTAACGGAAGCCTTCGCGTCTGTTACAATAATGGCGCAAACAAATATCGTATTTATTTCAGAATAGAAATGGCCTACGGAAATATCCTACGGGCGTAATGTCAGTTTAACGGGAGACCGCACGCTGGAACTGATGTTCTTGTTCCTCCGATCCTCAGTCGCCTACTGAGGGCGTAGGTAGACTCAGATGGTAAGCAAACCAGAGATTCCTGTTCTTGCTCGATATCTATAATGAACTTAAATGCTAATGAGTGAAACAGCATTAAAGATTAAACAAAACCGTCTATTATTCTTCTAGACAAAACAGAGAAAGAAATTATTAATGCACAATACAAATGTCAATAATAAGCAAATGAGTACATGTCAAATTATATATATTGAATCAAAGCAATGACGTAATGATAGCGGTTAAATTAACAAAGCTATTTAATCAAGCAGCGGTATAAATGCAATCGTAATAATAGAGAAAAACGGCTCAAAGCATATAATAGGTGTAATTATAATTATAAAAAACGGCTCTTGAAGTAACGCCGCTGCATATAAAGACATAAAGCTATATATATATATATGCGGTGATAAAATGATAACAAAAATAATGAAAGTAAGGAAAGCCGGCAGCAGCAGTTATGAATAAATTCAACGCGGGAAGGGTAGATTCTAATATCTTGCTACATGCGGTGGGAAATCACTAATCTTGCGTAACACCCCGGGATACGTTGATGTTACTACTGCTCAGTGGTTAGTATTAGCACAAACATAAACCAGAGCTAAGCACACATGTAACGCCCCGGCATATATTGACGTTACAGTGTTGAACACTAATATAAACACACTCTATACCTTACACATTCTAGTGAAAGGATGTAAGGAATTTTTGCAACACCGGGGAATAAGTTGGTGTTATCGACTTACCAATTCTAGCGTACACTAAAGCTGATCACTCATGTAATGCCCCGGAGCCCGTCTACGTTGTCCATACACAACACTGATAAAAGCCACAACTAGACACTTTAGTCAGGCTGTGTGTGAAAGAATCAATGTATAACTCCTCGGAGCACGTCTACGTAAATTGTGAATAGGAAACAGGTAGCGGAAAAAGTTAAACTACTCAAAAACCCATGCAACTCAATCAACCAGTATATGGTATAGTAAATTTCTCACCAAACATTTTATTTTCTCGGCGACTGTTGCTGATTGTAGCTTTGCCCGGTGTCTTGGCATAGCTGGCTTGGCTTGGATGGTCGCTTTACTGCTGGCTGCTGCTGTACATTCCGTCTTCGAATTCACAAGAAAATTACTTTACATGCTTAAAAATCTAGGTTTCGTACACAGAGCGTCGCAAGAGCTTTATTCTGCGGCACAGGTCGTGTGAAGCCATCACAAGTTACTTTATTTCCGTGTTACGTTCCATACACAATCCTATGTAACTCTCGTTCTCATCCCTGTCATCTCTGTCTACATAACACACAACTCTATTCAAATATTCTTTTGGTGGCATTCACATAGATTTCAATAGAAAGAATGGACCAGCAGTAGTATTTGTTTATGTGCCAGCAGTGGGCAGCAACATTAATGCGGTATATTACAGTATACCAGTGAATGGTGCCAGCTAGTATATTATAATAGCAATATATTATTATGTGTGGAAATCAATCTTTCCACACAACACCGAACACAGGTCAGTATAATAAGCTAGAACTATCCTTCTCTGGTTCATACAACAAGATAGACATTCATTGATTACCTCTACCTAATTTTATGTAATATTTTCCCAGGCACGGATTGGGCAACTATTACTAATTTATCAGGAAGGATTATATAATTCTATTGATTTAATCTTTTGTCTCGTAACAACTTGAACAATGTGATGAATTAGTATTTACATATTAAGTTTTTTGATATTTATCTAATCGATATTAAACAATATTATTTATTTTCTTGTCAAAATAGCGTATTATTTTGAACAATGTTATGTTTTAGCCGGAAATAATAAAAATTTTGCAACAAAAATGTTTAGTATATTTTAATCTTTTTAAAACTTAACCCTAGTCAAATTAATGTTTGGTCAGTTTATAATTTTATAAGCTTTTTTAATAAATAATTGTTTGCAGGATGTTGTTGATGTATCGTTTTCAACAAATTTTATTGGTTGATGATGACATTCAAAGAAATACGAACAAAATATTTGGTTTTAAGTTTAGGTTTAATTTTCTATTCTAAACAACTTTTCCAAATTTAATTTGTCTACATTTTTTAAATAAGGGTATTTTACTCCTACTCTAGAATCAAGTTTTTCAACGTACCCTGTATATTACGCGTGATTCTCTATGTTTTGCTAGAGCACGTTTAATATTAGAGAATACACAAACTAATTACGAATATTTTTTTTTCGAGAACCTCATAATAAGAAATAATCCCACATGATACGTACTTTGGTGATTGTCTATGCTACACATTTATACGACTAAAATCATAATATTGAAAATTACAGTAGTTGAAATTAAGTTGGCCGGCTATAAGATATTAATTTTTTTGAATATCGTTGTATTGGCCCCGTAATATCAAATATATAAAATTGTTGTAGACAGGTGACCAAAAAATTATACAATAAATTTTTTTTAAATTTTTTTATTTTTTTTATTTTATATTTGATATCCATGGCCCGTCTAGGCAAACAAATTACTTTTTTGAATATCGTTGTATTGGCCCCGTAATATATAATATATAAAATTGTTGTAGACA
>WYDF02321053.1:0-14426 GCA_009867245.2 Adranes taylori
CCTACTCGAACTATTTTATTGATCTTTACGTCTAATTCCATCTTGGTGAGTAAATTGTTTACATGGACTTTATCAGCTTCAAATTTTTCTTTCAATACTTTGGAATTACTTTCAAGAGTGTTATATAATAATACATTTTTGGCTCCCTGTTTAAGATCTTCTACTTCAGCTATTATATTCTCATTCCTATTTCCTTCTGCTATATTATATGCTAGACTGTGAAATTGATCTTTTAATTCTAATACTTCGCAATTCATTTTCTGGTTCAGGTCTTCTTGGTCTTTATATTTTTGTGCTAATATATTGTAGTGTTGTTCCATTAGACCTAGTTGACTTTCAACTTGGAGTAGTTTTGCCATTACATCATCAATCGTATAGTTTGGTCTTCTAACATTGGTCATCGCATCTGATAGACGGCTGCCTGAGGCCGCAATAGTCACTTCACTATTACTTGGAGCAGTGTAGAAGGCACATATCCACGTCTTTTGGTTATTTGGTAGCTTGTATTCATTCAATCTTTTGGTGTTGAGATTTAGGGATAACATTTGATACGCAAATGTTATGACAAACGGAGGGGTTTAAGGGATAATGTAGGGGAGGGGGGTGTGAGTGATCAGATAGGAGTTGAAGGCGGATGGTATTATGGGGTAAGGATAAAGGTCTTAGTGCTGCAGCTTCCTGACTGGGAGGACTCAATCGGTGAGAATTAGGAACTATGTGTCCAGTCCCGTTATTGTTAGCTCTGGGGTTTCTCAAGTTAGCCATTGTTTCGAATACTCAAAGTTCTTGGCCTTCACTGATGATGTCTAGATATCTCTAAATGTAAATACATTAGTAGACAGATTTAATTTGCGAAAAGACCTGGACAATTTCTTATTATGGTCTGAGACCAACGGATTGGGCTAGAGCTATGAGAAATGTTTTGCAATCACTTTCTCTAAAAAACACCTGCTACTAGCTTTAACTATAAGTTTGAGGGAAGTAGCATCAAAGAAATCGATACCATTAAGGACTCAGGGGTCTTGTTCGTTAAGAAGTTGCTATTTGATGAACATGTTAACTACATAGTACTTAAACCTAGAAAAATGATTGGATTTGCATTAAGAATTTGCAGTGATTTAATTTACTTAATTTACAATCAATGAATTTACAACCAATTTGATGTTTTTGATCTAAATGTCTTTCCATCGGCTTCCAAATTTAAAAAAGAGGCCTACGATATAATGGCTTGACTGTTATATTTAAAACTGATATGGTCTATATAGTTTTATTAAATAACTTATCGTATTTATTGAATATTAAATATTTACTGTTCTTCATATATTAATACTCTTATACACTGTGCGTTATTATTCTATTATTATATCTACTAGTTTTCTTTGTAATGGGGTTACCGGTTGATATGTATAAATAACTAAATAAATAAAAATGGCAAAACTTTCAATTTAACGATAAACGAAGACAAAACTCAAAGACAAGACAAAAATCTTATTAACATTGAGAAGAAAACAAACTACATAATATCAACGTGAAAATAAAGAATGACAAAATCAAGAAAGTGAAATCGGAAAAGTAGCTAGGACTAAAAATTGATAAAGAATTGAACTGGAAACGACATATAAATGACCTAGTAGAAGAACTGGGAACATATGGATACCTCATGCGAAGACAGACAGAATGCACACACAAAACAGAAACTACAGGTTTATGATGCATATGTAAAAAGCAGACTCCCATACATGAACATATACTGGGCATTGGACAATAAATCAAAACTTAACACACTACAAAGAAGACAAAACAAAATCATCAAAAATATATACAAGATGAGTCCGGGACACACCATTAATAGGAATATTAAGCAAAGAGGAATTAAGAAAGTACGAAACAAGAAAAGTGATTTACAAGACGAAGCTGGGAATACTGAACAATGAACAGACAATGGTGAGCAAAATCGACATGCATCCACATATAAGAAACAAAAAAACACTATCTAACGAAGAGACCGACAAACAGAACTGGGGAAAAATGATTTTCACTCAAGGACTGAACTTATATAACCAGCGAATAGAAATATTGAAGAGCATCGAAGATATCCTGGAATTCAAGATTGAACTAAAAAGTCACATAACGCATTAAAAACTAACAAATTGTTGCAATACTTACATATATTTACATATATTGTCTAATACCTTGAATAATATAAAAATAATACCTTGAATAATAAAATGGGCAGACCAGGGGAGTATTGGTGGAGAGTGAAAGAATATAGTCGCTAGGATATGCGGATGATATAGTGTGTATGGCGGGTAGCAAAGAAGAGATGAAAGAGGTGATAGAGAGAGTGAATTGATACTTGGGGAAAAGAGGGATGGAGGTGAATGTGGATAAGACAAAAGTGATGGTGGGTAAAAGAGGAGGGAGAGAAAGTAAGAAGGATGTGCTTGGAATGAATGGTAGGGTAATTGAGTAGGGTAAATAAGTGAAAATATTTAAGTTACATGATGAGTAGTACGGGAAGCGAAAGGGAGCATGTAAAGATGGTAGTCAAAAAAGCAGCAGAAAGGTTAGGTAACGTATGGAAGAATAGATTTGAGGATTCGGTAAAAATGAGGATAAGAATTCGGAATGTATATGTGGAGATTATGGTAATGTATGGACCAGACGTATGAGCGGTAAGGGAGAGAGGAGATTGAAAAGAATTGCAGTGAAATACTTACAGAGGATTTTGGGAGCGGATAGGTCGACCCCGAGGGAGATCGTATTGAAGGAGGTAAATGGGTATAAGTGTTGGTTAAAGGGTGTAAAGAAGATGACAAAATATGAAGGGAGGGTAATGGTAGGAGACATGGAAAGAATTGTGAGGAAGATATACATATGCGGTATGGAGGAAGCAGAAAGGGGAGAGACAAAAAATAGATGGGTGATGGCGCGAAAGAGAATCTATGAGAGATGTGGGTGGTCGATGAGAGAATGGTAAGATAGGATGATGAAAGGAGGGGTAAGTGAGATGGAAGTGCAGAGAACGATGATGGATGTGGAAAAGCAAGAGAGGAGGGGGGAAATAAGAGGAAATAAGTATAACGGAAGGAATAAGGAAATAGAAGTGCCAGAGTATTTGGAGTCGAATAGGAGTATGAAACAGAAAAGATGATGCAATGTTTAGCTTTATTAGTACAGAGTATAACTTCTGACTTTCAGTATATGAAAAATTGGATGCCCCAAGTGTTCATGATTTTTGTTTTGTTTTTAGGCTTGTGGTGGCTTAATCGTAGCAATCGTCGTTAAATACGCTGATAATATCCTCAAAGGCTTCGCGACATCTTTAGCTATAGTGATTTCGTGCATAGGATCAATATATATATTCGATTTTCATCTAAGTGTGCAGTTTGTTTTAGGCGCTGCATTTGTTATATTTTCGATATTCCTATACGGCTATCAGCCACAAACGCAGCTGATCGATTTAGGTAAGAATTTGTTATCGAACAATAGCACTAAGAGCAAACCTAAAGTGCCTTTATTGAGACAAATTTCGACAGACGATACAGTGTAAATATCCCATCCAGAAATATTTGTACTTTTTTTGACGCAAAATAACATGAAAGCTAAATATTAATTCAAATAATTTTAACTTCACTTTGTTTTTTGTGTTGTTAATAAACCTTTCGAGACGACAGATATACTGGAGTGACACTCTCACGGATATCCCCAAGGACTTTATGCACCAATAATACGAAGGCTACCTTTCAAGCTTTTACATAAATAATGATATAAAATAAAAAATTTCATTCAAATCGCGTTTTTGTTTTGACTTCGAAATGTTGCAATGACATTTGCTTTATCTTTTTCTTCCTATATCCAGCCGTTCACTGTTTGAATTGGAGTGTTGTTGGATTTGCGATTTATAAATTGCAATACGTTTGGAAGTTAATTTCATACGTTTATTTGAGTGCCGTTTATCTGTACATAATATTTGAAAGAATATGATCGGGCTTTTGTGACATTTTGTTACTTGCGTTTAACTGCTTCTGTAATAATGCTTCTAAACAAAAAGCATTTTTACTGTTGATTTGCATTGCATAAAATTCTCTGAATGGCGTTTCTCTTTTCTCAATAGAAGGTATTTCGCTACATTTTAATTAACATTGAAACAACTGACCAATGTTCACTGTCTTTGCTGGCATTTTGATTCCTTTTTGTGAGATGATTTGTATTACCATTTTCAATAGGACTTGTGAACACTTTTCCACTGTCGCTCGTATAAGAATCCAAATAACTTTCATAATAACTTACTAATATAATAAATAACTTTCATTCAAATAACTTTAACGTTATAATCGCAACCAGAAATCAACCAAAATCCTATTCACTATCTAAAAAAGAAATTTAACAATCAATTTAATTTCTTTCATTGTTTCCCTAATAATTTGATGGGGTGAGTGCGAAAATTTCACTAAGTGAGGAGCATAGCAAGCATAAGATTTTAATAGTAACGTATCTGTTTGAAAATCATAGTAAGGAACAACAGTTCTTTTATTTTTCGAGAATTATATCTTGAGAGAATTACATCAGTTGGAATATATATACCACTTGGTCCAGGTAGTGGTTCATCTATAAAATTTGTACCTACATCACCATCAATCGTGGCACCTCATATTTCTGGTTGACTTTGCTCTTGAGGTGTTATTTGAGGTATATCCTCCACTAATACATTTTCGTTGAAATGCTAATTGCACCTGTATCTTTATACGTGGTAACATTGTCAATATGAATAATATAGCAACCAATTTCACCCAAATACTTCACATTTAAACAAAAAAATTTATTAAAAATACACAGCACAATACTTGAACGTCAGATTCTGAAATGAGTAAGTAATATTACTTACTCAAAGATGTAACTAAAACATAACCTCATTTATCGTTGTTTCATATACAAGTAATTTCAGGGTTGGCAACTTAAAAGACAATCGGTAACCAAAATAGCATTACAATACGTTCAATTTAATCAATATTAAAGAAATCAATTAGCTACATTACATTAATACCAAATAACGAAAGCTGTTCAGATTTAGAATAAATACAATACATCTAATGGATGAAGTAACACAATAGTCCATGCTAAAATAGATAACATGGTTTAGTGGATAAAAGTATCAAGTATCTTTAACACCTTACTCCAAGCCAAAAAATGTCGATTGCAGTAGATAGCACCTTTATCATTTCAATATCTCGATATATATACATAGAATTGTACTGAATGAAAGTCATAAGCTGAAAAAAGACTAAAATTTTCATCCACTGAAAATACCATTTTTTTTTAAAGTTTGTTAACACTTTTATCCATCAACCCCTTCAATTTACTCCATTTTGTACAACTATCACTAACAACATTACAAGTGATCATCTTGGAATTAATCAAATTAAATTTACTGCTAAACTGGTTGATCATTTTTGTAGTTTTGGATGTCGTTAGAATCATTGTTCAATGAGTTTTTATGTTTCAAGGCAGATGCTTTAAAAGTAATGATATAGCTGGTCTAAAGCTGGGATATAGCTGGACGATTCTAAAGCTGGTCTTATTTTTTGCACTTTTGTTAAATTGATTGCTTTAAATGTATCAAGATCAATTAAAGTTTCCTTAACACGAATAGAAAACAGTAATAATCCTTTTTAAAATTGAAACAATTTTACAATTTCTTATCTATTTTTGTCCGAATTTTGGAAAATTTCAGAGAGTTTGTATTCAAAAATTCATTTCATTCCAATGAAATAGCTCTAAATTTCTTTTTTCCGAGACTAGTTATAACTTCATGTGAGGATCAGTGACCACAGTGACTAACATGAATATAATATTTCATGTTAGATTTAATCAGAATTTCAATGAGTGTACTTATACATTATATACCCGTCTCGACAAGGTTAATCATTAATATATTTTATTGACCAGCCTTATGTTAAACAAATGAAATTAAACCGATTAATGCACAATTCATATAATGCATTTTTAATTTGCCTAAATAATGTACTTAATTCTACTTAAGTTATATACTATTGTATTATTATTATTTTTGTCATCGGATTATACAATGATTTCATTATTATAAAAGTGTTTATAAGATTTTATATATTTTAAAATATATAATGTTCGAAACAATTTATAGTTTTAATACATTGCGCTAAATATTTATTGATACAAACAGATACCTTTATTTTTAATGTTATATATTTTTAGAGAAGGTAGAAATTTTTTAGCGAGTGGGAATAAAGTCTAGTCAAAGTTGTACATACGGATCAACTGAGCACATGATATGAGACGACAGCTATTCATTATTGGACTAGGAGTTGAGGAAACTTATTTTTCGTAGGATGAGTAGTACACACTTATGGACGGTAACCACATGTTTTAACGGATTGTCAGTCTGGGCTTGTACTATCCTCAAGAAAAATTAAAGCATGACTGAATAAATAAAATACAGTCCGCAGTTCTTACATGTGCTGGGGTGCGAAGAATGCCCTAGCGCAGGGGTTCTTAACCTTGTTCAACCCACGTACCCGTTTTTTCGTATCATTAACTATGCGTACCCTCAATACAAACAGCCTAGTTTTATTAAAATGTATTATATTAGTTAAAATTTAACTTTTACATTGTTAAAGTTTAATTACGAATATGTGTAATTTAAATTAAGAACAAGAAATTTTATTTTAATTGACATTTTATTACAAAGTTTTTATTAATCGGACATAAAATTTAAAAAAATCTCGAAATAAACTGCGCTTGTTTTTGTTTACAAAGGTCATCAATGTTTGACTCCAGCTTAGTCAAATACAGCCGTAAGTCATCCTCGACATTAAGCTTGTTTCTATACGTTAAAAACTCTTGCAAACTAGGTAAGTTGAAAACTCTTTTTTGCACAAATAAGTTGTCGTAAACCCCAGAAGATACTTCACACCAATGTCTGCTAGTTCTTTGTGTTCTTTTTCAATACCAGTCTAGAAGTTACTGGACAAAGTATTGCAATACTTTTGTTTCAGTGTAGGATCACAAGATATTTCGATTAACTGTTCCTTTTGCGAACAAGTTGCTAAGATTTTCTGTAGCATCAAAAAGAACGGATCACGAATCCAGTCTATTGTTTTGTCTGGTGGCGGTGATTAGTCTCTAATGTGGGCTTGCAGTGATTACAGGTAAAGGGAAATTTGATTTTTGACATCGGCAAATGCAGAGACAGATTGCTCATTTTCTTTTAAAAACTACTTCATCCTTTTAAACTGTTCACAGTTATTTTTTCAGTTAGTTCCCAAAGAACTTTTTTTGATCATTGCTTCAGTTTTTTTCTTAAGTAAAAAAACATGAGTCATCTCGCATAGACAAGTTCCATAAGTTCAACGTTTCAAAAATGTCACTTAAGTAGGATAGTTTCAAAAGCCAAGCAAAGTCAAACATTGCTACGTGAGACCCAGCGTAGCTCAGTATATAGCAATAAATTGTCATGAAGACTGCCCATTTCCTGGCGGCACAGAACTTTAAAGTACCGGGATTTTTGAGGGCGTGTTTTAATGAAGTTAATAATTTTCACACTGTGGTCAAGAACTTCTTTTAACTCTTCAGGTAGGTACTTAGCTGCCAATGTTCCACCGTGAAGTACACAATGAGTAAAATTTCAATTGGCAACAATCTTTTTATATGAATATCAGCTATGCGTACCCCCAATTCTTTTGTGTTACGCGCCATATCGCCAATTCTCCGAAAAACGGTGTCGTTTGACAATGGAATTTTTTTGATGCTTGCAGCATCTTTTTCACTAAACATACAAGAGACAATTTCTACTGCAACAGGAAGGCTATGATTTTTTCGGACTTGGCAATGAGAAGGCTTGCTTTGTAAGAAGCTTTTAGGGCGTTTTCATTTTTTTCTTTGTCAGAATTGTTTAATAGTATTTTTTCTGCTCTGAAGATCTTCTAAAGCTCTATCAAAATATCTAATGTATAAAATTGTAGACAGGTGACCAAAAATTGTCAATTTTTGGTCACCTGTCTACAACAATTTTATACATTAGATATTACGGGGCCAATACAACGATATTCAAAAAAGTAAGTATATATATATATACCTACAACAAATTAGAGCCTCAAAAATGAAGAATTTTGCATTGCGACTCTGTGTCTCGGCCAATAACGATGTTAATGGAAAAAAAATTTCTATTTCTGATATTTATGTAATATTTAAACCAAAAAGAATATTTTGTATTCCAAAATGATGTTAATCGCATTCGTTCTTCTTAATTCTTGGCAATTTCAGGATTATCTTCCTTTGAATTAGGATTTTATTTATCTTCCACAAGTTAAATTGTGTTCTGATTTCTTCATGAGATTTTAGATTTTTATAATATTCACTGCAATTTCACCTTTTCCATTGTTAATGATTTGGAGAATTTATTACATGTTGAAAATCCCAAGCCTTGGTAAATCTTTTAAATTCTTCATTTACAAAATTTGTAGCATTATTATTACATTTTCAGTTGGAATACCAAATCTTCTTAAGTTTCTCATACACATATTTATTTCACTTTTACGTTTCCTATCTGGTAATCAGTCAACCTTTCAACCTTACTGTAAACCAAATAGTAATTTTAAAGTTTTCTTTTTACTTCATAGTGGAAAACATACATTGATATTCGCTGAAACGTATATTGTAGAATATAATGAGATTTCAGTGGTGGATTTACTTGCCCACTACATGCTGTGTGGAGTATGTTAAAAATTTTAGACTTAAAAATTTTAGAAATTACGAGTTTGTTTCCTTTCAAAACCAGATAATTTTGCGTAGATACTTATACAGATTTTTTACATTGTGATTTTTTTATAAATTCTGTAGTTTTGTCGAAATCTGGCCATCCATAATATATGTATGTTTTAATAGATTGTGAAATTACATCTTCATATATTTCTATTCTAATTTCCTCAATATTTGCCGGTATTTTATTGTTAACATTTTTTCTAGGTTGACAACAAAGTTTGCTTCCGTCAATGATTCCATAACTTTAGAAACAAATAGCACCAGGTTTTTCTCTTGGACATTTTAGTAATTAAAATGTTTCCCCCGAATCTGTACTGTAAACTGTTCCAAATACGGCCGACAGCCATTCTTAATCTCCCACCAGATACAGCAGAACACATTAAATACATTAGTATTTTCTTACATTCATAAGTATAGTAATACCCCATTTTACGCAAATCCGAAGTAGGTGCATGGCTACAAATTATTTTGTGTTCGTTATATTCACGGAAACTTGATAGACTCTACTATGTCATCCAAATGAAGTGGAACTGATTCTTTTGCAACAAACAAGAAAAGAAAAACATTATCCTTGGAATCTTAACATTATCAGAGATAAGCTCTCAAGTTAAGCTGTTTTTGAGGTTAAAAGAAGAAGCTGGAGGGGCGGCCAAAGATGCAATGTTTAAAGCCACTAACAGTTGGTTCAGCCGATTTAATAATCGTTGTAATTGGTATAGCATCGCAGAATGCGACGAGACAAAAGAGCTGAAAAGAGACTGTGTCTTTCTATCCAGAGAAACTCAAGGCTATGCTAGAAGAAGGTGGCTATACCAGCCAAATCATATTCAACGTGGATTAGACTGGTCTGTTCTTGAAGAAGGTCTAAACAGCCATTTATTGCGCGTAGAGAGAGAGAGAGAGAGAACCTTTCCAGGTTTTAGAGCCGTTATAAATCGATTGACAGTAATGTTTATTATTTAGAAAATCCAAGAACTTTAAAAAATAGATCTAAAGTTGGCTTGCCCGTGATTTGGAAGTCGAATAATAAGGCTTGGGTGTCAGCTTTCCGTTTTGAGAACTGGTTTGGTCATCACTTCATATCTGTCGAATTTGATGACCATATCTGTCACATCTGTCACTTCAAATCGAATATTGTTGCCTATCTAAACAAATTCCATTTAAAGTGATGTTATTAATTGACAAGCACCACGTCATCCTCCTGTTGCTTTAACTAATTTCGACCCACGTGTGCAAGTTGATCCACGTGTGAAAGTTGTATTTTTGCCATCAAACACAACTAGCTTGGTTGAACCGATGGACCAGGGAATCATCAAAATATTTAAAGCTTATTACACAAGACGATCGTTTGCGTATCTGCATGTAGCTAAGAGCTCTGTGTTAAAAACTCCTAGAAACAATTCAATATTTTAGATGCCGTGAGAATCATTGGACAATCTTCGAATAAAGTTTCACAAAAAAATTTAAATGGCGTCTGGAAAAAAATTATCAATTTTTTCACCACTGAAACCTAGGCGGAATCAGCTCCAGAGACTAATCAAATTGGTAATATGATTGACGAAGTCGATCTCCAGACAATTAAATTTAGACGGGAATGGAGATGATCTTCAAGAACTGCTGGATTCACATAATCAGGAGCTGACAATTGATGAGCTTATAGAAATGCGTGAGCAAGAACAAGACATTGAAAAACCTAATTCTGTAGGCCCAGTTCAATGAGAAAATTAAATGACGGTTGCAAACTTGACAGAATTGAAAAACGGTTATGAATTTTGGAAACGGTTATGAAAACATAAACATTAAAAGAGAGCACATTTGTGCTACAAAAAAGGGAATAAAAATTTTTTTTGCAAGTACGAGGAAATTTTGTTACATTTTATGAAGCCTTTTATGTCAAAATAACTTAAGTTTACGTTTTTGTAACACATAATAATATAATTTGATGTATTATTTATGATTTCATTACATATTTTTCTTCAAAATTATTGTTTTCTTTCTTTAGTCTTTGGTCCGAATTAAACATATTTTGTACGTATTTATTTCAAAATTGTACACCGACTTACATGGTTATCGCCTGTAATACTGTAATTCAAAACTGGATCTATTGCAGTATTTAGAAAGCTTTAATTTAACCGCATACTTTTCTTCAATACTTTAAATAAATTCTCAACGCTACATTTATATTTGAAAATTCTATATTATAGGTATCAAACAACCGTCATCATTATATACTGTAGGTAATTTAATTATACTTGAAGTTATTCTTGATTCGATATAACTTTTTATTTTGTGATCATAAAAGGTTTAAATTTCAACTGATAAATTTTATTTTATATATTCGTTACTGTCCTTTAAAAAGCACTTGTAGGAACATAAATTATAAAATAATGATTTACTAAAATGACTTAAATTTTTTTAATAAATAACTTACAACTGGTCTCCCTCCAGTCCATTGTCCAACACCTTTAGCGACACATGTAATTAGTTTACCAACTTGAATTAAAATATCTTGTACTTCATCTAGATTTGGTTTTATCGACAGCTTTGGTATCATAAGTGACGCTTTTAGCATAAAAGTTGGTTTTTGATGTGGCATTTCTGAAAAGTATTATATAACAATTTAGAATTAGTCTATGTAACTAGACAACACTAAAAATTAAACACACTTTTTAAGCACTTAACTATAGGGATTATCAATACAGGTTACTGACAATTTTATTGGAATAAAATTCCAAATAGTCAAGGAAATTCAGAAATGATTATTAAATATGGAACGTCTCAATTATGTGTAAAACGCCAGGTCCGCCAAATATCACCGTGGCTCTTTTGACAGATCTCCTCAACCCGCTTGATGAAATTCATCATTGTATTCTCATAGTCTCTTGGATTTTCGCTGAGGGCACGTTGGATATCAAGTTTGAGTTGTTGAGTATTCGGCCGATTAGATAGCGTAGACCTTTCCCTTCAGGTATACCTACAAAAAAATCGATCGGCGTCAAGTGAGACGAATGCAGTAGCTTAATGACAGGAAAAGTGTCGCTCATGGCCGTGTGATCCGTTGCAGTGATCGGCTGGAACCAAATGGCTCTAAATCCATGTACTACAACGGAGGGAATAAAGACTAATTAAACATGACCCGATATCTTTCATTACAGTTCTCCATAATCGCTCTCTTTGTCGTTCTCGAAATTGAATGTACCGATAAGGTGTCTGACCGAAAATACACACTGTAATATGCTCTGAATGCAGCGGCCTGTCAACAATCTCACCTAGATTCCCCAGCTCCCAAATACAGCTGACTTGTTTATTAACGTCGTTCGGAGATCGAAATGTGTCTGATAACTCAGCTTAGTTTTTTTTGCATGTTCATATCATCACTTGGGCATATATCCGTTTAGCCAACGCCGTGGTCTGTCGCTACAATTCCTATAACAGCTAAATTTCGTAAGCACGGAAAGCCAGATCTTTCGTCAGAATACGCCAAGTTGTTATTTACGAGAGGACTAACTGTTGCGAATGACGAGGAACTGAGAGCTTCAGAGCCTCGGACACACGCTGGCTGGCAGAAGCGATGTTTTCGACTGATATGGGCAAATGGTCAATTGATACTATACCTTCAGCGTTGGGCCATCTTCAGACATGCACTATTAATTCATGGAAGAAAACAGCTGTTCAGTGTGGATATCTCTGTTTGAGACTCGAAATGATTGAAACTATAGTAATAATTTACCCATACTTTTAGAAGTGATAAATCATTAAGTAAACTTTCTTCAAATAAGCCACATTCGTATACTTAAAAGAAATTATGGATATGTACCTTCTAATGTGAATCTCTTCCTCAACACTTCCAATGAATGTTTAGTCACTTTGATCAAAACATCAATAACTTTACGACTGTAATATCGTCTCATTTCGCTCACGGCATTTTTTACAGTATCTTGCATAATTTTAGACGGTCCACCTTCGAAGAGTATATGAGGTTTATCAAAACATTCGTAAAGTACTGCCCAATCTTGTTGTGGATTACTTGATCCCACCCCGAAAGATTCAACACCTTCTGTATTTTTATCTGAAAACATATTTAAAATAAATAATATTGATTGCAACTAAAAAATATGAATACCCTCTTCAAAAATATCTTGCGAACTGAATGTATCATCTAGTTTTGCTTTTCGTACCAATTGTAAAATTTCCTCAACTGCTTCTTCTACCATTAAACTCTTTCGATGCAATTCGCCTGCTGCCAATCTACACACTATTTCGGTCTTATCCAGAAATAAATCAACATTCCAAGGTTCTTCATCATTCGAGGGCAATGTGTGCAGAGATATCGTTTGCATATTCGTTAATATTTCAATCACTCTATTTGTATATACATCATCAACTCTGGAAACCTACAAACGATTTGAAATGAAAGTTTTAGCAAAATAAAAATACTTCAACATTTATCTTGGAAGAGTATTAATGTTGGTAGTTCACGTTCAATTTGAGTATGAATAATAAATGAAATTTTTGGACATACCTAATTTCTTTTTTAATCAAAAATTGTATTCTTTATATCACATATTTTTGTTAAATATCGACGACGATTCGATTTTTTGGTTCGAAATCAGAATTTAATCATATCAATACAGAATAGCTATTTACACCCATCATAAATAATACGGCACATCTAATTAGCATATAGCATAACAGCGAATGCCTTCCTACTTATCTACAAATCGTACATCCGTCCGATATTTGAAAATGGTTATCTTATGTGGAACCCGTATTTCAAGAAAGAAATTGAGATTCTGGAACGCGTACAGAGAAGAGCTACCAAATTGCCGACTGAGACTAGGAATCTATCATATGAAGAGAGAATAGCGTACCTGAAGCTTCCGTCCCTAGAGGTGCGAATAACGCGCGGGGACCTAATTGAGGCCTATAAGATACTAAACGGGTACTACAGCTACAACTTGGAGAGCATATTCAAGCAGAACACAAATACCCACGTAAGAGACCATAGCCTTAAACTAAATACCGAATTATGTCGAAGCAACCCTAGGAACCATTTGATCACCAACAAAATTGTATCACAATGGAACGCATTGCCAGTAGATGTTGTGAATGCCACATCGAAAAACAATTTCAAGAACGGACTGGACAGTATCCTCTGAATCAAGAAAAGTTAAATTTTAATTTCTTTCGTTTAATCTAATGTGTACTATTTTGTATTTTTTAACTTTATGTTTACTTTATGATAATAACTTCATGTTGAAAGTTTTCTTATTTTTATACGTTTCATGTATTATCTACTGCTGGAATTTTTCATTACAAATAAATTTCTATTTAAAAAATCTCTTGTTTTCTTTATACTATTTTCTAGTTCCCTATCTCCAAAAATAAAATAGAAAACTTAATCGTGTGATTTTATGGTAGTTAGTTGACGTAAAAAAATGGGAGGAAAAAAGAAGAGAGGGGAGGGGGCATTCACTGAGTTTGAACACGGGCCCGCGATGGTCTTCCTACGGCCCTGCCCTGAACCATAAGAAAAGTTCTTATATTAACTAAACATATTGGGGGAATAGATATCGTTGCAATGTCACAACCACAAATTAATTATAATAGTTGTTTAAGCAGGTAAT
>WYDF02321064.1:0-14426 GCA_009867245.2 Adranes taylori
TATATATATATGTATGTATGTATGTATATGGGTAAATTATTATGAGAACTGATTACAAATTCAGGCAGCTCGATGTATTTGAAACGGCCTTAAAGGTTTAAGATTTTGATAAGTATTACAGCAAGGCTGCAGTAATCCATCAAAAAACTGCAGTCATTTGGACCAAGCTTCTTGATAAATGTAAGACTATTGGATGGAGCCAAGGATCATTTATACATTTTTACTTGAGGTCTAGAAGATCATCTGATCTAGATGATATGCCAAACCTAAATTTTGTATGTATACAAATGAGATTGCTGCAATATGATCATTTTCAACTTTCTTCATTAGCGTTACTACATGAATTGATGTAATTCATTGCACTGCAAATCACCATTTTTCACGATTTGCAGTTAATCTGGAAAAGTATGACATTGTATGGCCTGTTGTATTTGTGAAGTCGTATCTTGCAGGTGATCTTTCTCGTTCCCTTCTGTAGGTAATCTTCCTCGTTCCCTTCTTCCCAAACTGTACCCTCTAAGGTAAGTTTCTAAACCCATCTCACAAAATGGCAAAATTATTTTGTGACTTAATTTGGTTGAAGATCGATTCATTGATTTGTACTTATATCTACGGAATTCTCAACATTCTGGTAACCTTTGTAATTTTCATTTATCTGTAAGATATGCTTCCAGTTATGTAGATATGAAACGCCTTTTTTGAAGGTTATCCAAAGCTTCATCAAAATCCAAAGCTGCATCCTCTATGCTATGTCATTCTCCTCAATATTATACTTCAACATTGAAATTAGTTCTTCAGTTAAATAAAAGCATTGGGAATAACCTTAAAAAAATTAGTTAGTTGACAGGAATTGGAATTGGCGTTTGGTTTGTTAAAATAATACTTTCTCAATGTGAACAAATATGTTTAGGGTCATTGAAAATGTCTAAGTAAATTTTAAAGTTAATCAAAATTTTTACTGAACAAACATATATAATGCAGTAAAGATATAATAAACTAATTGAAGATTTATTAAAAAGACGTACGCGGAAGAAAATCATTCCAATCGCTTTTCAAGAGAGGCATTGTCAATAATAATGGTCGTCCAAACCAAGTTAAATCAACACAAACACTAAGACCAGATTGTCATATAATGGTTGCAGGATAAAAATCCAAAACCAAAACTTGTTGAAGAAGTCAATAATAATTGTTGAATAATTTACAGAAATGCCGGCTACCTGTCAGCTGTGATGTAATAGAACTTTAAGTTGAAAATAGGCCCGTAGTAAAAAAATATATGAACAAGAACAATTCGAAATAAAACTCACCTGATTTGGACAGCTGAATTTATTTAGTTAATCTTTCGATTACATCCGTCTACGTTTCGATTTCAATTGAAGACCTTCATCAGGATTAAAAATAACAACTATATAAAAGTGTCTATGATTACAATGTTAACAAAAAACCTCTATATGAGAGTAATTGTATGGGGTCTAGTACTACGAAGGCTTCTAGGCTCCATACAATTACTCTCATATAGAGGTTTTTTTGTTAATATTGTAATCATAAACACTTTGTTTTGTTATTTTTAGTCCTGATGAAGGTCTTCAATTGAGATCGAAACGTAGTCGGATGTAATCGAAAGATTAACTAAATAAATTCAGCTGTCCAAATCCGATGAGTTTTATTTCGAATTAAATTACTGCGTTGGACGTGATCAATTTTGTACTGTAACAAGAACAATAGAAATGCGTTTCCATTCTTCAAAAGCATTCAAATATCTTAGGAGAAATTATTTCTATGCAAGTACCTCTGAATAGTTCTGTCTTCAATTGTATGAAGGATGATACTGTAACAAAATTTTTCGCTTCGGACTCATTAATTTGTGTATCCAGTTTGGCTTATAAAAAATCCTCAAGTAAAACATAATAAAAGAATACTTGGTTAAAATTTGTATTCAAATATTGTTACAAGTACATTGTTAGGTAATTTCCTTGTATAGCAGTTATTTTTGGTAGACATCAATAAGCTCAAAAAAAGTATTGATCAAAATTAGTTATTCTAAGCACCAGTATAACTTATAAAATTAACAAAACCTTAATAAAGAGAACAAGAATATATATTTTCTTCTTATTCTAATATTTATTTACCGTCGGCGTTCTATCGGCTTGGCCTGGTCCACAACCGACGCAACTGAGGAATTTATGAATTGACTATTCCTTTCCTTATGTCTAAGTCACTTTACTCGAGTGAGGATAAGACACCCTTTAAGGATATACAGGCGACATATAACATAGGCAGATGTTAGTTCTCACTAGAGGTTCGATCTGGGGCCTCAGCAGACCATTCGAGGACCCAAACGATAATATTTCCAAAATTCTTAAAACCCTGCTTCGACTGAGAATTTACCTTACAACAAAAAGGACTACGACTTTTTAATTTTATGATCTCCTTATAAATTTTAGTACTATTTGTTTTACCATACATTGGTTTTAACAACTTATATTTACATTAAAAAAAAAAAAATATGCCCTGGCCCTTGGAAGGACCAATATTTGATTAATACAAAATGGAGCAGAGAATTTGCTTTTATGAAGAAATGACTCTAAATGTTTAATTTCTGTAGCAAAGAAAGGGCATCCAAAGAAAATATGTTCCAAAGTCCCCCTCGCACCACAATCACAATTAGGGGAATTTGACGATTTTAACCGATATTTATGTTCGGGATACAGGGCATACCCCATTCTAAGTCTGCAGATAGTGGACACCGTTCCTTTTTGGGTAATTTCAAATTTTTCAACCAAGGTTTTCTCTCTAAGGAAGGGCACAAATTGAAAAAAGTTTATCCTTTTGGGTTGTATTTTCTCAGGAAACTTGCAATTTTTACCATACGGTGTCCCTAAATTTATTTAAAAAAATAGATGGATGTACTAAAAGTTGCTTAGTGGGTTCCCCATGACCAGTTTTCGCCAAATTATCGGCCTTCTCGTTACCATAGACACCTTTATGACCAGGAATCCAACAGTTTGATAAAAAAAACCGATAGAACAACTTCATGAACTAGAATACATGTAATGGCCCCGATAATCGAATAAGCTTCAGCATAGAAGATCGAGACATGAGGCAGAAGCCAGTCCTTTATATTAATATTGAAAGCTGCATTGAAGAGGCCGTAAGCCACTGACAAAGAATCCCGATTGACTGAACCGTCCGTATAAAATTCCAAATGACACAGGAACTTGTTAATTTTGAGTTCCTCAAACACGTATTTTATGTCCTGGGGGTAATCAAGAGAATTCTCTATTCTAAAATATTTATTTTCTAAATCTGAGAAAACAAAAATCAAAAATATATTGAATAACAATAGGGAAATGGTCACATCCAAAATCTGAAAGTATAATCCATTCACAGAGAAGAGCTAAGTTAGGGGAACACAGGATATGTCCACAGCGCTAATATTCTGAATCGGAGCTACCAGTCTAGTGGGAGATCCACCATTTAAAAGAAACACATCAGAGTCCATAAGGAAATTGGTAGTCTTCTACCATTGGAAATAGCAACCCCAGCACCCCAATAAGGATGACGGCTATTGCAATCCCCAAGAAGAAAGAACGGTTATTCCGTATAATATTAAACAAGTTTTCAACAAAGAGGTCCTGGATGAAGACATTGGGAGGTATATAAATATTTACCAAATAAAAATTATCAATTTCTACAATCATAACCCGGCTATTACCAGGAAGGTTTAAATTTCGGGTATACTTCCTGGAAAGAAATATTAGATTTTATAAATAGAGCTAGACCAGCCTTACCCGATCCTGTCATAAAGACTTGAAACCCGGACATGTAAAAACAATGTTCGGTTTAAGCCAAGATTCATTGATAGAGACTATATTCGGTTTTTCAGGATTGATTAAAAAGAGAAGGTCCGTTTTCTTTGATATAAGGAAAAGGAAATAAACACCTACCAAAAGTTTAAATAAATCGAAGATAATTACAATGAAAAGCTAAACACAAATTCTCTATTTTCATTAAAGGGTAATATCATCACCAGGAGGTGAAGATGTAACAAAATCAGAAAGGAGAGAAGAAATCAGTTTGAAAAGGTTTTTCTCCTCTCAGGTGTAAAAGAAGAAAAGATTCTCGATAATTTAGGAATCATAGAATCCTCGGTTATTACCTCCTCTTGTTGAGAAGGGCGATGGCCCCTCTCAATCGACCTGAAACCGGGAGGTCACTATTATTGATGAAGGAATTCTCTGATACAGGATATAGTTGATAAGGGGTAGAAGTAATTCTTTTAGTCGAATTTTTAGAACGAGGAGTATCCGAAATGGAATCCTCTATTTCGAGGTATACACCAGGTAATGTACGATTAGCCAGAGGAATTTGAGAAGTAATAGAAGAATAAGTTAATTTGTTCTTTTGAATATTGGAAATTTGTGATAGCATATTTTGCTCGCTTAAATGAGGGAATAATATGGGAGCTACAGAGGAAGGAATTATAACCTTAATGTAGTCCCAAAAACTAATATTGTATATAGACATATGCTCTTTAATGTTGCGCTGTCTAATGAATTCTGGACCCACTATCGTTGGTGATACTCCGTCCTCAGTGGAGGGGTGGTCTCCGTCACAAAAAACACATTTAGTCTGATTACAAAATCTGCTGTGTAATTCTATCGTAGATAATTCCTCAGCACTTGTTACACCTAGGGGCATAATTGCAATTAGTTTTGAAATACCCATAAATACCCACTTCAAACATTGAGCTATAGCCGAAATGTGAACATATGTATTAAATATCCTTTTGTATATAACAATATCCCTCGGCACAAAAATACCCCTGAGAGTGATAATGATATTTCTGGATGGAAAGCGTTTAGCCCTACCATTAGTAACACGGCTATGCAGGATTCTCTTGACATGTAAAACTGGAATTTCTATATTATAGTTCAAAAATTCAATGTTTCTATGGATCTCTTCTGGGAAAAGGTCCGCATAAACATCTCTAACGAAGTCTGGAAGTCTAGTCATTTTAGCTGGTGGTTGAAAAGAAGGTCCCTCGTCTGAGCTACCCAGCAACTGGGCATCTGCCATCTCCACCCCTTTATTAACCTTCCTAAGTCGTAGGAATTACTAACACAAAAACAAAGGAAAAATGTAGAAAACAACAGGACACAAGAAATACACAAAGGATATTTAACTTGATATTATAGCACAAGAAAAAAGGAAATATTTAAATAAAAAGCGCACAGGAAAAAACAACCGTTCACTTCAACTCAATTGACCTGAATGAATATGTATTTTATTGATATCCTATTTAATGTCATTGCAATTTTCACTAAATGATAATTCCTAAAATTATTGCTGTTTAAATTATTTTCATATGTTTAGTATTCAATTCGAAATTATAATGAACACAATATGTAAATAAGCTTCTAAAGAGATTGAACATAATACAGAAATGTATAAACACCTTTCATTCATTTATAAATATTTATAATGTTGACCTTTTTAATAGTATTTGTTAGATATTATTTAAGCATTCTTCCAAAGAGTACAATAACATTATTCGCAATGTATACAGAGTCTAATTTACATAACTATAATTACAAGAATCTGTCACAGAAACAATAAAAGTATTATTTTATTAAACCTTTTAGCAATAGTTTGCAGATGTGATTATTGGTTTTAAAACTTAAACTTACAATTTTATTGTCAGTCTTATGTGAATAATCTAATTTACTAACACATGTACCCACATACAAATATAGTTCTCCCTGAACAATTTGTGTATTAATCATAATGAATAGAATTTTATTATTATTCCAAATGTTATTCTGCTTTCATTGTTGATGTATATAGATATCTAGAGATGGTCATAAGGATGATCCGATGTGTTGAATTTTACATCAAACAATAAAGATTGATTTTTGATTCATTGGCTCTCTCCAAGCTTGCTACATTGTTACGCGAGTCCTTTTATATGATTGTATTATAATTTCTTTCTTTGTTGATATATTATAGGGCCGCTTTACTTGACCCCAACTTGCAAATATTCTTTTGAATATATTGCAGCTATAAACCCCTAAACTCTTTCGTATCATGTATTCAGCTTCAATCCATTTCTTTTTCCTTCTGCACCTTCATTAAGTCAATAAATTCAAAACCTACAAGTTTCAAATATTTTGCCCATGTGATCACTTTCTCCTCCCACGGCAATGAAACCCTTACTTTTTACTGGTATTCAAAAAATCATCGTTAAAGATGTTTTTAAGAATCAACATGAAAGGCTAAAAAAATATATAGAAAATATATATTTTCTTTTAATCCAAATTTTTGTAAAATTCAATTATTTTGTCAGAAATATGTATGTGTTGAAATTAGGCTCTGTATTTATATTAGATTAGATGAGAGTTTATAGATAAAAAAGCGCTTTCTATAGGTTCGGTCAATTTTCTTATGGTTATTGTACAAGTTATTTTACTCACTTCGCAATTATGTAAATGTGAATGTCCCAATAAAAAAAATAAATTGATTGTGGAAGAAAAGCATTGAAATGTTTTATTTTGTTTATGCTATGCAACTTTTGAATAAATGAGTATTTACGAGAATATTAGGAGTATCATACAAAATTTTACGCTTAACAAATTCATTAATTTTAGTCATTTTCCAAGGACAGTAAAAAACAAAAATAGATTTTTCAAATTATTGTATTTACAGTAAAAAAAGAACATATATAAAAAAGGAGAATACATAAAATCAAAATTCCATGATGCAAGTACCACCATTAATAGTTATAATTGATCATCCTATTTTAATAAAATAACTATTCTATGTATTTGATAGCAAATGTATGCGAGGTATTAGGTATTCAAATATACGTGACATCTTTAATAATTTACGTACGTGAGTAAAAATAAGATATAATAATTCATAATAACGTATATTTAATGTACTTCAATGTATCCAAAATTACTTATCTTGAGATATGTTCCAATACATGGCACTATTATAATCTCCATTACATTACAATGTGTTTCAAGTAATATAATATAGGTCGTATTAACAATAGAAAGAAGAAAAAATAAAAATATATAGTATATAATAAACATCAGTAATAACGAACTGAAAAGTTAGTTATAGAATACTGAGAGAACAGATTATAAATAAAAGTCCAAAAATAAGTAAATTAACAAAAATAAACTAAATAACTGAAGAATAAAGATAAAACAAAAAAAAAAGATATAAATTAGCATCAAATGAAAAAAGGCACAGAACTACATGACTGCAGACCAAGCATAGTCAATCAAAAAAACCGGCTAATGGATACAGCTAAACACCCAGTCTCGCGTAAGACTCTTACTTGAAGCTCATAAATGATTGTTCAGTACTTAATTTGAGGGAAGTGATCATACTCATTGCCCGGCAAAGAGGGGTCTGTTTTACATAATTAGAAGAGTGGTGGTCTATATGAAATACATCGAAATTTCTCAGACTTTTCTGTTGTACATTCCATTTGATTTCACTCACTAACTTAGGTGAAATAACTACATCGTTCCAAATCGTCCAGATGAAACAAACATCTGCTATGTTTCTCCTTAATCCCAGAGTGGGTAGATTTATCAGCATTCTGATACGTGTGTATTCATGGCTAGTAAATATAATACCCACTCTACGTGCATACATTCGTAAGAAAATATGTTGGACCCTTTCAAGTTGGAGTTTATAGCACTCATAATAGGGAGATCAAAGTTGGCTACAGTACTCTAGATTAGATCTCCGAGCAGTAAACAGTTTTAATAGAGTTCGGATCCAGCTCCTTACATTTCCTGGAGACGAAATTTTGTGAAATTTGTTGCTTTTGATACGATTGAGTTGATATGTTCGCTAAAGAGTCGAATATGACACCTAAATGCATAATGCTTTGAGTGCCCTTCAAAATGTACTCTCCCAATTTGTAGACCGTCTGGAACGCGAAGCTGATACGATTTATGAAAATTTATGTTTAGCCACCCTAGGAAACTAGGGTGAAACCGAGTCTATGTATTTTGATGAGTAGTATATTGTGGTTAACCCTGTCGAAGGCCTTTGAATAATCAGTGTATATAACATCAACCTCTGTACCCTTTTCAAATGCCTTAACTAAGATTGTTTTGTAAGTTAATAGATTAGTGGCAGTGGAACGTATTGGATGAAACTTATATTACAGATGTGTTCCCTGTTACCGTTTTTAAAAATTGGTATTATGTTTCCACAATTTAGGAAAGATTTGGTCTTTAAGCGATAGATTAAATAATACATGAAGTGGAGAGCAAAACATAAAACCACATTGCTTGACGAAAAAGCTAAGGATGACATCGGGTACCGGTCTAAATGGGTCCTTTAGCTGGAGCAACTTGTTTAAAATACTAGATCTACAATAACTGGACAATCAAGATTGTACTCATTCATGCTCAAAATATGTTTCGTCTTTAGCAGAATGTTGTACATTTGAGTCATCCAAGACGTACACAGTTGCGAATTATTCCGCAAATAAACAAGCTATGTCGCTACAGTTGTCAGCAGATTTGGTTGAATAATACATTTTAGAAGGAATAATATCTTTTATCTTGATAAAGTGCCAAAAGAACATAGGATGGTTAACTATGCAATTATTAACGTTGTGAACATAATTCTTATAGCAACTAATAGTGAAATCTTTGCATTGTTTACGGATATTTGCGAATTAAGTGTACTTTTCAGATGTTCTTATCTCAAGAAATTATTTGTGACATTTTTTCTTTTCAATTGCTAAGGAAATCAATTTACTATTGAACCATACCGGAAAATTGCTATTATTTTTCTTACGGAATTTAGGGACATATAACTGAATCACATAATACAACATGTCATAAAATGCGTTGTACCGCTTTATCCACTGATAACTCAGAAAATAAGTTCGACCATTTAATACTATATATAAAACTATTTATGTTAATGTAATCAGCACCACGCAGGTCAAGTAAAATATCAGTCGAGTTGAGATATTTAACAGTATCCACACCATTAGTTATGTTAAATAATATCGAATATGCAATATATGTATTAGAATTGAGTATAAGTGGAGACTAATTTGTATTTCATAATAAATATTCAATTAAAAAGAAAGTTGATTAAAAACATACATATCTTACTAGAAGTGACTTAACCCTTTCATGCTACAATTGCGCACAGTATTTTTCTTCAAAATTAGTACATACTACTCTTTTAGTAGTTCTATTCTATATTTAGTTTTAGAAACTAGCGAACTTTGCTAGACTTTGCATTGTTTTATTACTGGATAAAATATGGATAGTTCTAGATTTAGTGCTTAGCTGAAAAATAGTTGAGGATATAGAAAACGAAAAAAAAGTCTGAACTTTATTGTATCTCCCATTTGATAGTGATACCTTGAACTAAAATGATAAATCGAATTGAACAAAAATGGGGATATCGGTTTTGATATGGCAAGTAAAAAAATCTTCGTGAGTTTCTTAAAAATGAAACTCACTTAGAGGAAGAACATGACATAACCAAATGCAGTATGTGAAATTGGAGGAAATTTAATTACAAGGATCAATTGATATAAATTGAACAAAAAATGAGAAAAAGTGTTTTGATGTGGTATTGAAGAAAATAATGTTGAAGCTCTAGCCACGTAGAAAAACTTTGGAGAATTGCAATCAGTACTTTCCTATTTTGCCTCCCCACCTAATAATTATATATTGATATGCCCCCTCCCCTGCCCCAACCTAACCTAGGATCGTAGTTACGTCGCGGGAGAAGGCGAACCGCGGATGGGACGATGCATGCTGAGACCTGTCTGGACATGTGAACAGCGATCGAATGCGTGAATTAGTAACTGAACGAATGAAGTAATGAAATGAATTAGTAACTAGGATTTACGCCGTTAAATGGATTTTATGAAGTCCGCGTTAATGAAGCTGTTTTACCTTTTACAGCTAGAATAGCATCTAACTACATAAAAATAAAAAAAAACCTTTACTACAAAAGTTCAAAATTTGTAAACGATGAGAAAGTGTTTGTTTTCAGTACAGAATAAATCTTTCTAATTTAATTTACATAACAATTAAACAAACACAGATATATGAAACACAACAACCAACTATTTGATCATCAAAGGATGTTATTTGGCTTTGAAGAAACCGTCATCCACTTTTAAACCATGGTCAGCCAGTATTAGTAACTAGTATAAATATATATTCTTTGAATAAGGCAGAATTTTACTGTCTATAAACGAATTCACCTTTTTTGTTGATCACTTCATCAACATTGCATATTGCGAATTTCTAAACTCAAATTTGTTTATAGTAGTAAAATGTTTGTCAACATGTAAAACTATTATAAATTATATACAAGGCATCTTTTACATAATGGAATGAAAGATTTTTACGTATAATGCTAAACATAATACATTTGATGTTACTAATATAATAACATAAAGAGGAATTATAATACAACAAGAGATCAGATCATAATGTCTTTTTAATCTGAATACGTCGTCTAATAAACGGAATTCTTTCTAATAATCCCATCATAATACTGCCTGGTAGTCGTTGATTTTCTCTTATCAATTCGTTGAGGGCATGGGATACCTTAAAAATAATTTAGGTACATGTAAATTCATGACAAAATGAATAAGCTGATTGCAAGTAGCAATTCTCTCAAGAAGTTATTTTGACTTAGCGTTTAATAAATTAAAATAAGTTTTAGTTTATTACCGATTTTATATTACTCAAAAGATGATTACCCATTTATCCTCGCGTGTGGTTTTGGTTTGGGAAGTGAATTGTATTAAACGTGAATACTTTCGGAGTTTTAGTGTGACTTGTTCGAACACAATTGAGAACATTGTACGAACACAATCTGTTTTTACTGAAATAGAATACGGGATATCAGTGTGGATAATGAAGTTCGCTAAAGTTATGTTTTATCATCCACATTATATACTATTTAAGGTGAATGGATGAGGTCGTCTATTGAAAACAAAAAATAGAAGTTGAGATATGCGAATAATGGCACATTTATGACAAATTCTGAAGAAATATGAGGTTAACATTAGTCGAAATAATTCAGCACAGATGCTGACCTATTGCCTAAACTTAAATCACTCAATAAATCAACTTCAACTAATATCCAATATAACGTGCGAGACAGGATGCTACAACTTGGAGCACGAATTAGAAGTAAATGTAACACTGAAGACAAGATTAGGAATGGCAGAAACAGCACTTTCCAAACACGAAGATTTGGAATAAATTATAGTATCCCCAAAAATATTAAAATGAGACTAATTCACGCCTACATTTCTCTATATAGTTTTTTCATGTAATTAGGACAACGAATGATGCGAGGAGAAGAATAAAAATAACACTAAGTACAATTAATAATAATTACAATAAAAAATATACTTTTTTAATAGATTAATTCTTTTATATAAGAAATATAACATAAAATAAGTTCACTACTTCAAGTACCTTAACTTGTAGTTCTTCCGGACTAATACCGGATTCATATGGAATAGGTTTGCCAACATGTGTCACTAGTTTAACGGGAAATCCACCATATAACAAGCCACATGGCAACTTGGACCAAGCATAGAACCGTAGTAAAATTCGTCGTCCGCAATCGCCAAATAGAAACATACCAAACGCTTGTCGAATGTTTTGCGTAAATATTGGCACAATAGGCTACAAGAAAAGTATTAATGTTATTTTAATAAAAACAAAAGAATTTCTTCTGCTAGGGAACCACGGATTATTTAGAATTAAAAATGGTAAATCGAATTCCTCAATAACAAAATGATCCATGTTAAGCATCTATCATCATGGAATTCGGTTGGAGATTTCCGTTACCAAGTTGATATGTTGAACTGAATCTCAATTTGAACATGCAGTATTTACTTTGTTAGTTTGTCTAGTGTTATGTTTAAAAATGCAGCAATTCTTGAAATAATATTTGTATAATTCCAAATCTAAAGGAAATTGCTGATATAATAGCAGTTTCCTCCATTAAAAAGTTTTCTATGGCTATGTAAGAAGTAATATCGAGATAACGCACAAAATGCAAATAAATGGCACAAGATATAATCAGTTTAACTTAGAACTAAGAAAAAGAATTCAGATAACCGGCCCATCACCATAGTTTTCCAGAGTGTGCAGAAATAGTGAAAAAAACATTAACGTTTCATCTACCTAAAAAAATTAACGCAGCAAACAAATTTAAACATAATAAAGACAGTAACATGAATGGTAAAGCCAAAATAATATGACACAGAATGTTCACAAAAGCATATAAACTCTATAAGAAGGACCACGTAAGACTCGTATAAGAATCACTTACGCATTCAAGCCATATAAGATAAAAAAAATTAATTTACCACTTTTGCTTCGAGAGCTACTTTTGCGAAGCCTGTTCGTCGTTTCCATTGAAGTTCATAGCACTGACTGAATTGTGCTTCATAAACGCCACCTGGTGCTATCGCTAGTAAATTACCGTTTTTCAGTATAGCTGAACACGATTGAATTGTACCGGGTACCACCATACATGCGTCAGCTAGTATTGAAAATCCTATTTTGATAAAATAAAATATAAATTATTTTTTCACCAATTACACAATTCTCTATGTAAGACTAAAATTTAAAGTCGGACAATACCTGGTACCTTAAATAGAAAATGATCAGCGACTGTATGTAACATACGATTGTAAGTTGTATGAATCTTGGCGACAAAATAATAAATGTCTATGGGTACAGCACCATGGTAATAAATCAGTAGCGCTCCATCGGATGGAATATTTTCCATGCCAGTGATTTCATAACCTAAAAGAAAAACCAAATTCTTTCAAAATGTGGAAGTTAATGCAAGATCTATAAATATCTTTCTTTGGTCAAACTACAAAAATACTACAGAGGTCGGCAAAAATATTTGCGTCTGCCCGTCCCTCTTGAAGTAACTAGGAAGTTACGGTTTTTTGAGCCCAATGCCTAAGCAGATCAACATTTTAGACAAGTAAGTTAGTATCTAGGACAAAATAAAGGATAAAAAAGGCAAAAATTGAGGAAACACAAGTAAAACTGCAAAAGTAACCAACGAAACTTTCACGGGTTGATCTCACGTTTCAAGGTTTATTATTTAAGAAACATTATGGATCAAACTATTAAAGTTATAGCAAAAGAAGATTGTTACTTTGACTAAATTTTGGAAGAAATGTCGCAGAAAGTACACAAATAATATTCCTTCTTACACTCAGAAAGGAAATCACAACATAAATTGTGGAGATGGGCAACATTTTTGTAAGTTCAAATTCTACAAATATTAATGGTTAATTATTTACACTCCAATGATTTGGACGACAAAAGTCTCTTAGAGTTAAAACAACTTGAATTAGAAGAAAGGTAAAGATAACTTGACGATTTTATAGTTAAAGAATTTTCTTTTGACGAGCTTTTGTTCGAAAATCGATTATTCATCGAAGAAGCCTTCAACTTTCTTTATAATTCTGATCCGATTTTCAAAAAAAAGTATGAAAGTGAGACAGGGTTCAAGGTCATCGAGTGGTATACAGAGCTTCCTTGAGAAAAACAAAAAAGCAAAATATCTTTCTACGAAAGACTATTTATTTTATTGAAAATAATTTCAACAAATTAAGTTGTTTTATATAATCGATAACGAATTGTATTTTTTAGTGTAAAATAAACTTATTGAATTAATTATATTTATTCGTAATTAATTATAAAGTACTAGATTATTTTACCATGCCAAATAAATCCATGTGCATCCCAAATGGCAGCGAGAACTTTTCGACCAGTCTCCCACATATTATCACCAGTTCGCATTGTCGATCTCAAAGCATGCCAATGTAATTTGTAGATATACAAAATCAGGGCTGATAAATAAAGCATTAACCCAATTATTACTGGTAAAAGTAACGTAATTATTAAAGGTGCGAACAGCCATGATAGCCATAACGAATAATCTATATCAATATACTCCACTGGAAAAGAAAACATAAATAAAACATGTAGGCGAGTCCATTCTAAAGGACTTTCAGTTACTTGATACAACTTTTCCTATATCTATATATATACAAATCAATGTATGTTTGTGTGTCTGTATGTCCTTTATGCCTGACTACACCATCCATTCGATCGACATGAAACTTTAGGAATTTGTTGAGTACAGTCCCGGGAAGGTTTCTGTGAAATTAGTTTTTTGAAATTTTATACCGGACCAAAGATACAGGCTCCGAAATGTTTCCTTGCAGAGAGTTAGGAAATATTTTTAGCACATTTCTACATTCTGTTATGATCGATCATTCGTAGTAAAATACGTCTGCATACCAGGTTTATGAGTGACAGAGACTTTTTGTCTCTGTCACTCACGACAACAATCCCCGACAA
>WYDF02321097.1:0-14424 GCA_009867245.2 Adranes taylori
AATTTTCTACTTTACTCTGTGTGAACCAATAAAATCCAAAAAAACCCATAAATTTCAAGATAGACGCATATAGTTTCGTACTATTAATAAAAGAATTCAAGTATACTTATATATAAACGTCTAGCTTTGTCAGTCCGTCTGTCTGGAACGCTTTTGACCCAAGTTTCTTTGTGTTACGAAAAACGCCGGTAGGAGCAAAATAACCCAACTTTTTTTGGGTTACAAAAAAGTTAGTAAGGGGTCAAATAATCCAACTCCCATGGGTTAAAAAAGGTAGGGGTCAAATAACCCAACTTCTTTGGGTTATGGAAAAATGATGGTAGTATATAGGGCAAATAACACAAGTCTTTAGGGTTACGAAAAACGCCAGTAGGGGTCAAATAACCCAAGTCGGTGCTTAAAATCAGGACTGCAGAGTCGGTCCCAAAATTTTCGACTCCGACTCCGGTAATTAGGAAATTCCTTTCGACTCCGACTCCGCAGCCCTGCTTTTAATGATGTCAGATATATAAAACTCAATATATTTCAAGCTTCATATTTTGAAACATATTTATAAATAAAACATTTAAAATACTAAAATTGTAATAACTTATACAAATAAATATTAATAAATAATAATATAATTATTTATGTAAAAGGAGTCGGAGTCGACAAATTTTTTGATTGTTTTTCCGACTTCGACTCCAGTAACTAGAAAATTCCTTTCGACTCCGCTCCGCAGTCCTGGTTATAACTCCTTACATTTTCATTGAGTTTTTATTTTTCCTTGTGAATTTGTATTTTTTTTTTTTAATAAAATACAATAAAGATTTATTATTATTATTACTATTGGAAATTTTTGTATTTCAAATTTGAATAAGTTCTATAATGCTTGAGGAAGATGTATAAAAGTCACATTTAATAATAATGAATTAATAATCAAGAATGTGTCATGTATTATTATTAAATAAGCTCGAGGCAATTGAAGTAATAATTCTTATTGCTATTAGCAACAATAATAATAATATTGTCGTAGTTTCAATTACATTGATAGGGCCGGGAATAATTATGCAACATTGTTTCGAAGTGACTAATTGTTTAAAAATTATTGTGAGTAAATATAGTATCATAGAAATTTATAGAAGTAAGCATCGCTTTATTTTTCATGCATCAAAACTTCCTATACACAATATACTTACCGGGTAACGCAATCATTCTGTGGAAACTGATCAAATTAGTTTAAGTGCAACATCTCTGTTTTCTTTTTTATTTTGAATATTTTGCACATTTATCAAATAAGTGATTTCACCTATTTAAAAGCTCATTTTCATTTGGGAGACAGAGAACTGCCCTAGATGAGAGTCTAATAAACTAGAAGCAAACTAGATTTATTGTTAAACAAACGATTTGACGCAAGCTACGGAAAGTATTTCCAAAACTACATCCAAGTTACATTCTTTAGCTCTCAAACCGGGAGAAATGTATTTCGAGTGTCCGGTTTGTTATTTCAAAAGTAAACATCAAGCAAATTCGCTGGTTCACAAACAAAGTCATGCAGGAGAGAAGCCTTTTCAGTGTTCGGAATGTGATTATAAAACCAGTCGTAGAAAATATCTTATAGCTCACAAACGGATTCATTCAGGGGAGAAATGTTTCGAGTGTGCAGATTGTGATTTCAAAAGTCACCACAGATCAAGATTTGTGGTTCGTAAACAAAGTCATACGGGAGAGAAGAGAGAAGCCACATGGATAAATTCCAATTTACGGAAGCCTTTAAATTGTTACTGTAGAATCTGAAGGACACGTTTTAATTGTGACAGAATGTAGTCTTGGGCAGAACAGAAGAGCTCAGGAGTTGCTTTCCAATCTGACAGAACCTTTCTCCGTACCATTGTCATGGATCTAAAAAGAGCAACGTCTAGAGGGTGCGTCAGATGTGTATTGTTAGGTGGTAGGCAGACAAATTCAATGTTTTCATCTCTGCACTTGGTCTTTTCAATTGATTAACAGTACAATGGTAAAAATACACCTATCTGACGAGGAGTGAAGCAAGTGTTCGTCGTACGTTACTTTATTTAAACTGCAAATAAGATTTAAAGTTCACGTAAATTGAAAAATTGTTTTCAAATGTCGAGACGATAACAAGTTATAAAATTGTTTCAGATTCTGGGTTTTCTCGTTTTTCATTTTTGTCTCCATTCATCGCCAAATCCTTTTTTGTATCGTAAATTTTATTAAAATCAGATTTGATGTTCTTTTTTATGAAACGCTTGCTTGTATAACAAAAACTTCTGTCAAAAATTAATTTTCTCATATTAAATAAGTTTATGTAAATTTTGTTACTACATGAGGGACCTATTTGCTTTTATAATTAGCTAAAACAAGTGTTTTGCGTATTTTTAGAAAATCATAAAATTGATAAAAATGGGGTCACTGAACAGCTGTTTGCGAAATAAGACAGATAGCAGCGGTTTATATTTAAAATATTAAATAATTTTTCCAACTGAGTTACACATATTACTATCTACGTTGATATTATAGTATTTTATTATTATATGAACAAAATAATTAATTCTAATATTATTATAATTTTATTAATAAATCAACATTGAATCTAATATACAAATTAAAAATTTGTGAGCGGTTGGTGGAAATGATTTGTAAGGGCTATAAAAAAAAATAAGAAGACTTAGAAAAAAAAATATTGATCAAAATTGGCTCAGTAGATTCATAATTGTATATTGTATAAAATAAAACATTTTTTAATAAAGAAAATTTTAATTAAAAAAACAACATTTGCTATGTTGTTTTTACCAAAACTGTTTCAAATAAAATCAAAACACATTAAGGCAGATTATACGAGGAATGATCAGATAATACAATGGAATTTTTAAATTTCGTGGATTGTAGAATAGAAGTTCATTTGTGAAATTTTTGTTATTGTTTTGTTCATACATATTTCCTCAAACATATGTTGAAAACTGGAGCCATATTGATTATTTAGGAATAGGAGTTTTGTGTTAGGAATAAACTACAAGTGCAGCACAACAATACTGGTCATTTAAATGTATCTTCTATGAATAAAGCAAGTGTTTATTAGTGGTATAAGCTTTTCCAGAAGAGCTACTAAGATGTCGAAGATGACGAGCATCCTAGAGCATCAATAACTGGTAATAACATGCAAAAATTCGTGGCCGTGATCGCCACCCCGCCTTTGATATACAAGAAGTCCTACGTTTTGTTATATCTTGCATAGCACAAACGTTGAACCTTTTAGTTTTACTGTCACCTTTTTAGTCGTCTATTAAATTCAATTAGCACAATAGTGTTTAGGGTACACCAAACAACATTAGGCTAACCCATGAATCCTCCTCTTACCCATGAATCCCCCGGCCTCTATATTTGCCTACGCCGCGGACAGGTTCGTTGTCCACTTTGCCGCGGCCTACGGCCATTCTTGACTCACATTTTCCCTGTATTTGCCTACGGCGTGGACAGCTGTGCTATCCGGTTTTGGCCTGACCTACGACCCCTCTTGACTCTATTTTCGGCTAATTTCTTAAAGAGCAGTCTGGCGTGCCAAGCACCCCAGACAAGCACGCCAAACTGCCTTAGTCTTATGAATTTGTCCGCTTTGCTGCGGTCTACTGCCGCTTTTTATTTTCTCCACTACCGCTTTTGAGTCACTTTTTTTTTGGTGTCCGCTTTGTTTGTTCGGAATGTAACAATAGAATTACAAATAAGAGCAGTTTAAATTCATATAGGCGTATACGTAAATACATATAGCCGTGTTTGTGGACACCTGGCGCAGAAGAACCTACTTGAGAACACAAGACAAATGTTCGTCACACCGGCTTAGTTTCTTTTTTAGTTGGTTCTTAAAAATGTATTTTATTCTAAAATATGCTGAAAGGCTTAGGGGCAATGGCCTATTGTAACTTGCTAGCAATAAATATGAAACGTATGTTTGATACGAACCCTGTACATTTAATGTTAATCAGGTTTTACTTAGTTTACCAGGCTTCTAGATTTTATCACTGTTTAATAATTCTTAATTAATAAATACGTTTTCTGTTTTACAATAATTTTAATATAAGAATAAGATACAAACAAGAAAACAATATCAAAAGCGTCTCCGAGATCTTTGGAATGCAGTTTAGTTCCAAGGTCAGATTAATCATTGAGAATTCGATTTCCATATAAGTTAGATATATTTTATTATCTTTATGGTATAAATTTTGCAGAATAGATCAGGGTGCCGCAACAGAAACGGATTTATATTTTTAAATATCGCCTAATAAATGTCAACATGCAAAAGGTAAACAATTGCACTGTTCCTAGTGCAAGTATAAAACTTCACGGCTCGCTAATTTGATAAAACATAAATGCTTACATAGCGGCGGTAAAGCATATTATTGTTCAGAATGCGAGTTTAGTACATCTGATCAGAGAAACTTAGTAAGCCATAAACACCAACATATTGGAGAAAAACCATTTCATTGCTCCTTCTGAGAGTACAAGACTGCTTATAGAGATAATTTAACGACGCATAATTGTATGATAAACTGTTTCATTGTTCTATATGTGACTATAAGACCACTCAAGTGGTTAATGTGATAAATCATAAACTCCTACATACCGGGAACAAACCGTTTCATTGTGCTGGATGTGACTACAATACTACTACAAAGAGGAATTTAGTAAGTCATAAATTCTAAGTGCTGATACAACCGGCTTCGTTGTTCTGTATGCGAGTATAAGACTTCTGCCAAAAGTAGTTTAATTACTCATAAACACGTACACAGTGGTGAAAAATCATTTCATTGTTCTGAATGTAAGTATAAGGCTGCTATCAGAAGTAATTAACTAAAATATAACCGTTTACTTACTGCCTATTAACTATTTTATTTTGTTCCTGATAAATTTATTATTATAATTATATATAATTACTATTGTAATAAGCAAAAGCTTCTGTTGTAATCATAAGATTAAAATGAATAAAAAAACCATTTTAATACACAAAAAAGGCTTGCTTTATTAAGCGGAAATCAGCCATTTTTAGTTTTCCTAAAAATTCAATGTTCTAAGGGGCTTAAATTTTGTAGACAAGTACTGCATTTTAATTTGTATTTAATAAAATTAGTCCCATTGCAATACTTTCAATAGAACGCGCACGTTTGAATTTCAAAAATTTTGTGGTTGTATTTCAATTTAATCTTTTTGGTAGTCTTATAGTCACATACAGAACTGTGATACAGTTTATCACCAGTGTAAACGCGATTATGCGCCGTTAAATTACATCTATAAGCAGTCTTGAATAGAAAAATTTCTTTGATTCTTTGAGATTTCTAAGGATCAATGTTGCATTATTTTGTTGACGAAAATCTATGAAAACATGAATGGTGATGGTAGAAGCTTTATGCGACCTAAATATTGGCTAGCATGCCATCGAAACGCTATCTGCTGAAATTACTAAAAACACAAAGGATGAGAATCATACGGTGGGCGAAATAAACGTTAAGTCATAAAAATCTTTCAGTAAAATTCATAATAATAGCTTTCGCAAAAACCAGATGCGGAAATATACTATCGATAATTCACACACATCTTTAAGACCAAAACGTCCGATACTTCTCGGTATTTCCGTATGCTGCATAAGAACGCGTACGCGATGTCCTTTCACATTCTCTTCCGCGTATATTGGCTGCGTCATTTGTGTACTTTTTATGCGAACGGTATTCGTTTGATATATGTATATAATTTCGCACCATATTATCTTCTAAATAGATGAGATTAGTAATTTGAATATATTTGTCATTGGTGGGTTAGGGGTTGTGGAACGAGTTTCGTGGGTACCTCTTACATATTGTCGCGATTTTTGTCGTTAACCCTTCAGCTTAAATTCGAATGGGGCTAATTTTTATTAATAGAGTAGATTTGTTGGTTAAAAAGCAAATTATAACAATTCTGATTTATTTTCATCTAAATTGTATTATGACACAAATAATACAGATTAAGCAAATTAGTATGGCATATACTCTGCAAGAAACGTTAGTATAATTCGTGCAAGTTACGTCACTCGTACTATAATAGAAATACCAAAGGAAAAAAAAGCAAATAGAAAAATGGCAATGTTGCAAATTGAATGAGTTGTCTAGTAAGCCGACTGGATGGCGCCTCGCTGTTTTAAACGCGTCGCTGATTATCACCACCGGCATAGGACGACGGCGAAATTGTTCGCTATTACTTACTACGACTACTACTACTACATGCATATGTATTCTCTATTTGCGAACGCCAGAATAAAGCTAATTTTATATACATATATCTATTTCGCTTTTTTTTTTGATAACATATAGACACATGAAAATATCCAAACACGTACAGATACAGTAGCAATGTACTGTAGCTCTAGGAGTTCACTTAATCTTGCTGTCTGTACTGACAGGCAAGCCACATCTTTAATGTATCCCCCGAAGAAAAAATGTCGCGAATCATAATATCGGGGGGATCCCGGAGGCCATGCTCTCTCTAACGCATCGCCCAATCTAACGATGTGGAAATGTCTTGAAGTGGAGCCCCATCTTATTGGAAGAAGAGGAAATTATTTAAATCTGCCGTTAATTACTGACACAACCACAACTGCAACATATCTAGGTATGTTTTACTCGTCACAGTCTTTTCTTTGAAGAAAAAGGGTGCCCCTACACGTTTGCGCCATCCAGTACAGATACGCTTTTAATTGTATGAGATATGCTCCATAATAGTATGAGGATTCTGAGTGCCTCATATCCGTATATTATGACGGTTTACTGTTTAATTCTAAATACTTCTAAATTCTACGAACATAGAAAAAAAAAACTAATAAATCTCAAAGTCCTTGATCGAAGTACATCAAGTATAAAGTGCCGTTGAAACCAGCCAACATAAAACACCGTTCTACAAGTAAGCAATTACCAAAAGAAACAATACAATAGAGACTCTAAAAGTATTATGGACATTTATGTTACCCTGAAACAAATTGAGCATTTCATACATTTGGAAATAGTGGCCATTTAGCAATCAACGGAAACAGATCGCGTTCTATTTGATTAGAGATTTGCACATGAATTGCTTATTGAAACGACGACTTGTCCAGATACAAGTTATAAGTTGCCTTAATTACTACTATAACAATAATTACTATTCTCGCAATCGCTCCTTCATTTATGCATCTAGTTCTGTTAGAAAACGGTATGAAATCATCATTATCTTGCATCCGACGCGGTAAGCTGTTCTGAACAACAAACGAAAATATTCATGAATATTTTCGTTTGTCGTTCATACAGTTTTTTCTACTGGAACTAGCTCAACGCATAGTGAACAATGAACCATTTGATTAATTGCATATTTTTGGATGCTATCCTCTCGGCGGGCCAATACGTTGCGTACTACATTATGTATGTTCAAACGGATTAAGTATATTGGCTGTATTGAAGGATGCCATGTGGAAAAATATGTGTGCCTGCTTTGTGTTTAATTAAATATTTTCTTGCTGCTTACATTTATAAACTCGGTATTTTAGTTGCACGCCATCTACCAACCAAAACCCTTTCTGTCACCAGAGTTGGACGGCATTGCTTTTTGCAGTTTATCTTCACTTCTGTCTTAGCAGACTTCACGCTTTTGACACTACATCTCAATTATGCTCGTCAATTGTATAACTTCTCGCAACACGTTACTTTTTTTGGTCTCCTTCTCAAGTCCTCCTTTTTTACTCTCATAACTACGGCCATGAATTGAAGTCAGCTGCCTGTAGACTTAGTAGCATTCTCGAAATCAACAGCTTTTCATCGACACTTTCTTGGCAATATATTAACTAGCACCATTCTCTATGTACACCTAAATAGCGTATACTCTGCATAGTTTTCCAGATTCTCGCATATTCACTAGCTGGGGATTCTTTTGTGTCTATTCGGCGCAAGTAATAGACAGGCATCCATGTCATGGAAGCTTGAACGTGTTATAAAAACTCAGCTCTCCATGTTCTCTCTGCTCCTAGGTGTCAGGTATCAGGGCTCTGGTTCATTGCCCTTTCTTTCTACTTGTCATTTCTTTAATAGTCTTTTCCCTTCCCTATCTTTCTCATATCACTCCCAAGCCATTAAGTGTATTGGCGGTGTTTCTGAGACCATATGTAGAGCATCTGTGGACGCTTTCCTGTATGTTCTTGTTCCAAATTCAATGTCCTCTCTAGCATTGCCCTATTTTTTGTTTCTCCATTGCTTCAGGCTTTAGTATTCTTAAATATAATTTGCACTTACTCGTTTTCGATCCGCTTCAGTTTATCATTAACATAGTGTTTGAGTTCATTTACTGCTTTAATTGCTACAAGTTTCAGATGTTTCTGGTAGTTAAAAACTCCATCAATTGTGACTTCTAAGTATTTTACTTCACTTCGAATCTCATCATCAGGACTTTCAGTTTACTGACTTTCTTTCCTCCCACCAGCATAATCGTGTCGATTTTTTTCTAGTATCAGCTTGAGTTATATGAACTTCAACTCCATCGGCATCTCTGTTTGGAATAGGTTGTTGTATTCCATAGGGTTGGTCCAATGACCAAGCCCTGGGGAGCTCCTGTCGTAAGTTTTCTTTCAATTATATTTTTCCGCCATGTCATATTGTATAGACCTGTTCTCGAAATAGTCGTTCAGGAATGTTTTTCCATGTTGAGGCGTCCAAACTACAATGTCCTGACATAGAAGAACATTCCTCAATATTTAATAAACATCCTGAGCGACTATTTCGACGACATATCTTCACTGTAACTCACCTGTTTTTGCCTATAATCCGATTTTTACTTTGGATTTAGTGTAAGATTTGATACAAACGAACATCTGGAAGTCTTGACATCATTGACATTCGTGGCGAGTGTGGAATTTGAAGAATAAGAAGTTACAATTGTTATCTTCATAATCGAAAGTATGTGACATCCATTAAAATTCGTCAGTAGTTGGTCAACAATAGACTCATTTGGACAAGTGTCTAAATGTATACAAATATACTTATCTAATTTGTTAAAGTGGCTTTGATGATATTCCTGAAAATTTAATACTGCCTGACTATATATTACATTATGGGCACATGGATAGAATACGAATATTTTAGCAGTATTTGATTGCATTCGTAGTATTTTTATGATCATCACAACGCTGGCTTCAGAGGGAAGTAAGACAGGAGGGGGTATGCTGTCATATGATAGCAACACAACTGACTCTTACAATATTGATGGACATGACCACGCCACACGATTTACGAGCCAGCCGGCTAGCGCACGAACGAACGGAACAACAGGGTCGCGCACTTTAAACAACAGCTGCGAATTAATAGGCTTTTTCACGTTAGATGTTGCAATTTGATCTTAAAAACTATCAGTATCAAGCAAAAAATTATTGACTCAAGATTATTAAGGCTAGGGCGATCTAAGAGTATTGAAATTGTGGATGAAAAATTATTTTCTCAGAAAACTTCATAAGTTTGATACTAATTGATATTGCATGTTTATATCAGAAATTTGAATCTTCTCCAAAGAAATTTGATATCAAACAAATGCTGGAAAATCATTTGAAGCAATGTAATTTTATCAACATAGTGAAAATATATTTTCTTGAAAACACAGAATCTTGTGGTTTAAATCTGGACAATCAGTTTAAATCTTGTGGAGCCCATTCCACTCGTTTCCTATGATCGATCCACTGGGCGAAGTATTCATCTAGCCAATTACGAACATGGGTACTATATTGTGGTGGATTCACCAGTCCTGCATCAACTATTATGATTTTTCAGAACCCAGCAAATACATTCGTCTCCAAGTGAAGTTCACTATTAATTGATCCGTCAAAGAAATACAGCCCTATGATCCGATCTCTCCATAAATCACACCAAACCATGACGCTCCCTGGTTCTTATTGCCGATAAACTAGTGAGGATTATAGTCGGATCAATACCGAAAGTTATGGCGGTTCAGTTAATTGGGTTCGTTCGAAAACATAACTTTAGACAAAAACTCTGGGTCCTCCTCTAATTGGATGAAAAACCAATTGCACCTTTCTAAACGGCAATCTGGATTATCTTCAGATATGTAACATTTGTAATTTGTACCGATGAAACTTGAGTTTTCGCTAGAACTACCACTTCCAAGCTTGATTCTTCTCGACATGCTGATATCTTCGCCAAAATCCCTTCTACTATCTCTTCTGTAGTGTTCGAACGTCTGCATCTTTTACCATCGGCCACACTACCTGTAGCCTTGAACGTTGCTAGCAGTCTGCCAACTGTTAGCATGTTTAGGATGTTTGACATTAAATTCTTTGGGAGAATCCTTCTCTTCCAGAAAGGAGGATAATCTCGATCTGCTTCTCGGTGTCAACATTTTTCAGTCCTACAACAAGAAAATGTAGCAAAATTAGTAAAATCCTAAACCGTGGGACTTTTGGGATACCCTTGTATTTAGTTTTGATCTTGAAAAAAGAAGTGGTATCAGGAGATTTAATCATATAGCAATTAATATGAAAAGAACTATATTATCTACGTTTTCTATGATTGGTGTATAGGCTGTGTGTAGGATCTGAGCCAATTCAGCTTCACCATACATCGCTGGTCATTAGGTATCAGCTGTTTTATCATATTACACGATACGTGGGTACGTACTATACAGATTTGTAGATCATAATGATGATCGCGGGGCGCTTAGTTTTTTTTTGTATACTTTAAATAACCAGTCACGGTTATTTAAAAACTGAATCACTCTTCTGTTTACTTACGTGATAGAGCTGCTCTACAGACACCTACACAATATTTAAAAATCGTATTTAATATATCCATTATTTGACTTTCTGATTAGCGTGAATTTTACAAGTATGAAGCATCTGAGTTTAGTTTTAAAAAAAAATTATATTTTATAATTTTTGTTGGGAAAGGTAGTAAGTTTTTCTTAATATAGTCAGTCCATCAAGAACGGCCATAATCCAAGAGTTATTTATCTAACATTGTATTGAATATTGAAGTACATCTCAGTGTTGGAGTCCAAATTTTAACTTAATGAACAATGAAGTGTAACAAAACTACATCTATTATGTTTGACATGTTTCGGGGAGACAATTACGCCATCTTCAGAAACTAAATCATATAAAGCTGTTATAACCTGTGAATTGTAGCAAAAGCAAAAAATACACAGACGAATTGATACCCCGTCCCTCAATTTAATAGAATTTAATTAAATCCCTTAACAATAATATTATCCCCTACTTAATATAAATTTACAAATCCTTAACTATAATGCCCTCTTCCCCCTTCTTTACTTAAAATTACTAGAATATACCAAAATGCTGAGTTACTCCTAACTAGATCTAATTACCTCTGTAAAATCTAACTTCAAATAATAAAAAATGCTTGAGGCGACAAATTAAATCCAAGTCAAAATATATGTCTAGTTAAAAAAGATACTTCATCCATCAATATTTCGTCAATAGTCCGGACAGCTGGCTAAGAGATCACCCCTACTGATGGTACAATTCTAAGGATTGGAGAGACTTTAGTAGCTGCTTAAATCGTTGCCACCACAGACATCCAACGCTCAGATGCATGTGATCCTGACCACGCCCGAAATGGCTGATATCCGCCAAAAACCAAGTGAAAGAAGTAACGGTTCATTCTCGCGGTGAAAGCTCCAACATGAAAAACGAATTAACGTCCAACGCAAGTCGTCCTAAGCCAACGGCTTCGGCTTAAGTCCTAGGATGCTCGCCTATAAATCATAAACCCGCTTGCTCTAGCGCTATTTTCACATTCAACAATTAACAAACTTATCCGAATTAGACTGAACCACCATGGTACCTCGTGGCTTAATTTAAAAATCTCATAATTCCAGCCCATTTAGTTCACAGCGACAATACAATACTTCAAAATAAATTGACAGGAGCCAAACAATTAGCGGCTATGTGATGCTAAGTTTCGGAAGAGAATGGCTACATCCGGCCTTTCAAATCCTAGCAGACAGGATCGATCCCTTCCACTCGTCTAACAAAATCTCATTGATTCAACGGTTCCTACGCAATCATCGACCAATCGGAAAATTCGAGATTTAAACGTTGGCCAATAGAAGCGACAACAATTGACACGTCACTAATCTCTGCAAAAATACAACCAGAAACACTACATTGCTTCTAACCAAACTGTTTCCAGTGACCTTTCACGGAACAGTTCCTCTATTATTTGGAACAGTTACTCAATTTTCGGTAATTATTTCAAGCTCCAAAAGCAAATGCAATTAATTACCTTACTCCGCCTGCTACCACGAGTACTCTATATATTATTAACATCCTGAAGATTATTCTTACAATTACAATCGTCTATTAACACCCCGAATGTTTGAAATTGAAACGTGCCAACAACACGTTCTATTGAAAATATTGCAAGGGGACTAATTTCATTAGATACAAATTAAAATGAAGTACTTGTGTGCAAAATTTAAGCCCTTGTAACATTGAATTTTTAGGAAAACTGCAAATGGCTGACTTCCGCTTAATAAAGCAAGCCTTTTTTATGTATTAAAATGGTTTTTTATTCGTTTTTCATTTTAATCTTGTGATTACAATAATAGCTTTTACATATCACAATAGTAAATTGTATTTAATTATAATAACAGATTTGAATGAAATGGTTTTTCACCAGTGTGTAAACGTTCATCAGTAATAGTAGTTTTGGGGGAAGTCTTATACTCGCATACGGAACAATGAAACCGTTTGTCATCAGCATTTTGGAATTTATGACTTCTAAATTCCTCTTCGTAGTACTCTTGTCACATTGAGCACAATTAAACTGTTTGTTCCCGGTTATAGTTTATCAAATTAACTTTTTGCGTAGGCTTATAGTCACATATAGAACAGCGAAACGGTTTATCACCAATATTAACGCGATTGTACGTCGTTAAATTACCTCTATAAGCAGTCTTGTACTCGCAGAAGGAACAATGAAATGATTTATCTCCAGTATGATAGCGTTTATGTATTACTAAACTACTCTGATCAGATGTCCTAAACTCGGATTCTGAACAATAATATGGTTTACCAATGCTATGTAAGCATTTATGTTTTATCCAATTAGCGAGTCGTGAAGTTTTACACTCGCACGAGGAACACTGCAATTGTTTATCTTCTATTATTAAGGTGGCCAAGCATCCTCCTTTTGGAAGTTCTGTTTTCCATTAAAAACGGTCCTTTCGATATGTAAAAGATAATTTGTAGATCTCTAAACATTTAGTAACAAAATTTTTTTTAAACGATGGAAAACCCCCGTATATCATATGTAGTTTACGAACACGTCTGGGATACTGACTTGCGGGTTTCAGAATTTTCAAAATCTACAGCATGCAGCATATACTTATTTCAGCATCTACTGTACGTAACATATACGTATGTATCGTACATTTATTTAAATTCCCATATTGGATTTTAAAATGCTCCCTAGCTTTCAAAATTCAACAAAACTATCAAATGACGTCATGTTGTTTTTTAACTAAAAACTTTTTGTACGCTCCTGGTAAATATTTTTAGACAATTATTTCGTCGCCCGGTAGTATCTAGTTATTTAAGTCTAATTACAAGTCACATTTTTCAAAATTCAAAGCGGGAATTCCCCCAGCCCATCCACGCACTTACATGTCAAAAACAAATATTTGGCAACAATTACAACCACGATCTCGCTCCGGATGACAAGCCCTATAGGCAAGCAATGATGCCCAAATTTGCATTACCCACATGCATTTCAAATTTCGCACTGATCTTAATCAATATAAGCTCAAAAGCGCGGAGTGATATACGAAGATATGCGCATGATGAGCAAAAAGTGTACGAGAATCAACCCCTAAGCATTCACCAATACTTTTTATCAAATAAATAATCAGAATGGTGGAGGCTTCGGACCTTACTGAGCAAAAGTGTCCGAGAATAAACAGTTTTCTTCTACTTTTTATTAATCTAATTCTTATTTTATTAATTTAATCGATTTTTTTTTCTATGAAACAATTATTTTCTATGTGGCGACATTCTGAAATATTTACCCGATTTAATCCGATATAATATATTTATGTTAGGTCAAAGTTTTTTTTTTGGGAAGGGCTCGAAAGTTTATTAAAAACCATATCAGAGTCTTTAATTTTAGCCCTATAAAACAACCCCTATAAAACCGAAAAATTAGCATAGTAATCTATCAACACGTTAGCACTGTAAAGGTGTCGACGAAGATGAACATTTTTCTGGAGGCCAATTTCATTTTCGATAATGAGCTTTCTATTTAATTTGGACACTGTCAGCAATTTAAACTTTTAATTGGTTATTATGAATTAAAAGAAGATGTATTGAATTTAAAAGGCGACCGAACATTTAAATTAAACAACCAGCAAGAT
>WYDF02321108.1:0-14424 GCA_009867245.2 Adranes taylori
CTCTCTGTGCTACTCTCAATTTGCTTGATGATGCCTTAGTCAATGTGAGAGTTTCAGCTCCGTAAGTGAGAACTGGGTTCGTATACTCGAAGAATGCTAAACTAAGCTCTTTTTTGAGACCGTTCTTTATGTTCGGAAAACCTTTTTGTTGAGTCTCACTCCAAAAGAACGATACTTCCTTTTTTAGAAGATGGTTTAAAGGTTCTAATATTTGAGCCCGATTAGTCGACAAAATTGATTATACCGCGTAAAGTTAATAGTGTCGTTTTATTTGTCAGGTCAGGGAAGCTTATGATTACTTCTACACGCTGTCCATCAATTTAGATTCCGTTTTCTCATTCATGATTGAAAGTCATGAACTATACTTCAAAAAATAATCAAGTATTAGGAATAACCCTAGACTTGGTCAAACTTGTATGCGTCGTATAAGAATCCAGGCATCGATGAAGCCAGACAGAAAACCGTTCAAATCTGGAGGCGCATACCAACAATAAGAGGAGTACAAAAACGAAAAAAAATCTAGGCGCAGCCGCATTTATTACATTGAATCGGAGCCTGATATGGTCAGATGCGTCAAAGAAGGCAAACGTACAAGAAATTTTAGCGGGGATCCTAACGAAAGGAATGTGAGACAAACATGTACTAAAGTACTAAACAATGCTCATACAGTTTAATGAACACTGGACCTCAAATTAATAGAACGCAAGTGTTTATCCAATGTTTACGGGAACTGTTCGAAACAGAAGATTCAAATAAACTTTGTTAGGTAGTGCTTTAAGAATGCGCTGGTTTTAATTTCGAAAATATTTTTAGTATTCGCGCTCGATTTAGATTTGCAATTTAAGTTTCTCAAAAACGACTTCACGACTTTTTTATTGGAGTCAATTAACCTTAGAAAAATTATATTATTTAAATGCCTTGATTTCTATGAAATTCTGGAAAATAAAACTTGGATAATGTATCTAACAGATCTCCATTTTGACAAATTGAGTACTTGAATAAGTATACTGAGGTATAAATCTCTGCCGTTAGTGCACTCTAAAAATCACCAACACATCAATTCACCACTGAAATATCTTCCGGTCCTCCTATACGGCGCGGGCAGATCACCAGTCTACGTTGCCGCGGCCTGCCACCACTCTTTAATCAGTTTTGGAAAATTTCAGTCTGGCTCACAGGGCAGTCTGGCTTGCAAAGATTTTGGGAGATTTCTGAGAGGACAATCTATCGTGCTTTGCTCGCCGTAATTTTTGAATGTGCCAACGCAAGAATTTGCGAACTCATGAATCTCCCAGTCTCCATATTTGACTATGGCGTGAAGAGCTCTGTTGTTCGTTTGCTGCGGCCTGCGGCCATTTTGCGTCACTTTTGGGAAATTTCTAATAGAACAGTTTAACGTGAGACTGCCTTGAATTTTCGAATTTGCCTACGCACGAATTCGCTAATCCATAAATCCCCCGGTCCTCGTATTTGCCTGCGGAAGGGACAGCTTCGTTTTTGATTCATTTTTGTGAAATTTCTAAGAGGGCAGTCGCAGCCAGACTGTTTTGAACTTTTGAATTCACCTACAAGTGCATACGCATTCGCCAAGTCATGAAGCCCCTGGCCCCTATATAAGTAACTATAAATCTCAGCTATAAGTAATATTTTCTTAATTTATCAACGCTCCTATTTAAGTGGCTTCCATTTTAAGGTATTATAATAACATGATAATTTTGTAAAGATAATGTAAAAAAAACGATAACTTCAAAAGTCAATAGTAATGATGACCGAAAAAGAGAAAAACAAATGAAGCGTTTTTCTTGTTGATTACAATTATGATCGGTTAATCTTTAGTCATACAGTTTTTCATAAAACAGTGTTCTATACGATACGCGGGATTATACACGTATTACCAACATAAAATTTTCTATAGTCATCTAACGTATTAAACGCTTTTATATATTGATAGTAAAAAGATATATAAAGAGAAGTTTATTTTAAATTTTAATATAGATTTTTCTACTTTTATTTGCTCGACAAAGAGAAATGACTTATTATTTTAAATAAATATGTATTTTTATAAATTTATTAAAAACATTTCATAATTTAAAATGCAGATTTATTTCATTTTTTAAATTAGACGCATTTTAAAGAAACAGTATCTGCAGTAGTTATCTAATGGTGATTCCAGCTTAAAACTTCCATAAGAAATACATGGGACCCAAAACCCACCGAACATTTCATCACTTGACCTTGAACTACTTGAAGGGTTCTAGCTTAAAAGTTTATAAGTAAATACATTATGGGAAAATACGACTGGATAATTAGGTTATTTGAATCTACAAAAATTACGCTTGAACTACAATTGTGCTGTGAACGAAAAAATGTCTATAAATTAAAATTTAAAAATTGAATCTAAATGAATGTGCATCGTTGCTGATTTTACAAGATACTCCATGCGGTATGTTCGTATATTGTCGTCACTATACGTCACTGACAGAGCTATAATATTGATCAATTTTGAGGTAATGTGCGTTGATAAATAATGTAAACACACGTGATTGTTTATGGCCGACTACGTACTCGTTTGTATGTTGTAGCCATGCCTAGTTGTGTGCTCACTTGTATCGAAAATTGTATAAGGTATAGAATATTAGAAATAAACATCGACAGTTCTATATATGATTATTCTCAATTTCAATGCAATTTTATATTAATGTCTTATCGTATTACATTAATTTTTCATTATATCAAAAGCTACATCAGAAAGCATTAAAACTATTTAGAAATGTTGTACTACGACGTGAAGTAGATCACAAAGGTATCAAATAAGCGTAACCTGCAGACAGTTCCTTGCATTATCAATTTCGGTTTAGATTGTAAAAGAATCACCCTTGCTAGACAGGCTGTATCTATTCTTACCCTGGGGTTTAAAATTTCAAGTAGTAATTAACATTTAGAGAATCATTCAAGCTTCTAGTTATGAAGTAAGATGTAGCGTAAATATATTTTAAAAGCATCTTAATTAGTTCAGAATTACGGTATAGAAATAGATTAAGTTCCGACGGAACTAGAGTGTTTCCGAGGTGTTTAGCGTTCAAATTATCGGAAGAAATGAATATTGAGGAAGTGTGGCTTAAAGAATGCCAGGGGCGGTGTAATAACAATAAGCTAAGTGCGCTATGTCAGTGTATAAGTGACCAAAATAATTTAACTGGTATTTGATTGATAATAAATGAGTAGACGCGGTGTGGGGGGATTATAGGTACTCTAGAAGCACATCTGATGTACTCAGAGAAGCACATCTCATTTTATTGATCTGAATTACGATAAAAGAAAATTCACCTTACAGAAGTATAGATACTTAAGTGGAATACATGGACTAAATGTATTTTATAAGAAGAGGGGAATATGGAAGATTCTAGAATGTGTTAATTATTTACAAATTAATCATGACGAAAAATAATCGTATCGGTATGTGGAAGGGTATCAGTATGTATGAAACCGGTGGCTGGTTCTAGTAGAGGGATAGTAAATTCGGGCGTCCGCCGAACGTCGCAATACCCAACTGAGTAGCAAAATAATAATCCGTAATTAAATAATATTACAATAATAATTAAATAAAACTAAAGTTATTTCTAATTAAAGTATAATCATCAATTTATTAAGTATTTTATTATGCATTCGTCAATATTTTTGGGAATAATTCAGATAAATCTACTTTAGTATAATTTTGATGAATAATGTAAAGTCGAGTTTAATTAGTAACAAGTTTAAAGTTAAAATAAGTATAAATGAATAATTAAGATAATGGTACGTTATTCTAAAATACTAAATAAATAGTTAGTGTACAGCGGCAAAATCTGTAAGTACCTAGTTTAATATTTCTTTGATGTTACTGGACATATCATGAAGTCACTTTTATTCAAGTGTTGATTAATTTTTATAATTGCAAACTTATTTGATTATTTTATTTTACGTATGGGAACGAATGAACATGTCACTGAATTGCATGTAAACATTTTTAACGACCAATACAATTAGATTAAGTTTAATAACTGTTTCTTTTCTGCTGCCTGAATTATTAAGCCTTATGATTATCGTTAAGGATTGACGTTACCAGTAATTACTTAGTCACAAAAGGCACAATTAGTAAACGGTACGTCTACCTTAGCGATGGTCTGGCCTAGTGTTTTATTCTAAATTAACTGAGGCTAACTGGGGGATTTAGATTAGATCTTTTCGCATCAATTATTCAATTAATAACTTTGCTAAAAGTAGCTAAACTAAAGTGCTGTCTTATCGAATAACGAAGGAGAGCAGGTACCTATAATTGTGAGGAGGGGATTGCTACGTTAACCCATATAAAAGTCCACTCTCACCCATGTCACTCGGAGAGAACAACCCCCTACCCTAAAAAATACATGACAATATGTTCCACTTCTAACCGCTTTTTAACGTAACTCTCTCTGTTTTAAATGTGCACAATTTGCTCTGCAGGTTTTACTAGAGGCAAAAATACTCGTTTTTAAAGATTTTGTAAAACAAAACTATTTATTCTATCTAATACTAATATTTATGTTTCGATATTTTGCAAAGATTTCAAATTAATTAAAAATGTGTGTTCAATTTGCAACCCTTTAGTCTAATTCGTGTGTAGTAATTAACGGATTACATAAAGTGCCCTATTCATGGACGGCCCTAGAATTGGGCTTTTTAATTAATTAATTTTGTCTCTGACCTTTCACTAAATAATATATTGAAATCTGATTATACTTTATTCCCATAAATCTCCTCAACAAGCTTAAATAAATCTATCAGCCCAGCAATAAATGTCAACGAACGAGTTGGAATACATTCTTGTATTACATACTCCCCTTTTTAAACACAATATAAATAGCGTTTAAATATTCTAACTACGATTAAGTGTACAGACAGATAACACATTATAAACAATTGCAATAGTACATCATGTGCAAAGAAAAATGTGTTTGTTATATGCATAGCTTACATATTTGCGTGTAAACCACTTGATTCTTAACAATGGTTCGACTAATGCTCTATAATAAATATAATTCTACATAATATAACCGGGCAGTTGTGTCATAGAAATTCTACCCAGATATTATTTATACATTAAAGTGTCTCTAGATTACTAGTTATAACTAATAATTTTAATTTTATTGATTATATTATGCAGATATTTCCACAATGAATAACTTTTTATTGTTCCAATATTTCGCAAGAGAAGCTTCATGCACAAGTTAAATTAATAAATTTTGTAGTTAAATATCATGATAAGGCAATTTCGTGGCAATTTAGAACAAACGCCGTTTCTCAATTGGTGGGCCCCAAAATGGTAAAATTTATGAAAAAAAATTGTTCAACGCTGGTGTGTTTTTTTGTCAAAGAAAAGGTTGAACTAGGTAGTAATGAACTACTACATAAGTTAATAGTAACATTTTATACGACCAGGTAAAAATTCTCCGGATGTATTGCAAGTTATCCCTAAATCCATAACTAAATTTTTAGCTCCTTTCTTAATAAATAATTTTGTTCCAATTCATGTGTGACAAATACATCAAAACTGCAAAGTTTGTTTACATATGTTACATAGATGAGTATATTACACAACATTTTTGGAAGTGCATAACTGGAAAGGTTAAGTGCCATGCGGATAAGTGCAAAATGTTTTCAAATGTGAATAAATGTTCATATATAAAGAAATAGATGAGTAAATGACACAAGACTCTCGAAGCTCTTAGGACTGTTATTGAGGGGGTTGCCATCTTGATTGAAGAATGCTAGGGGCTCCTAATAAAGATTTAACTTTTCAAATGCGAGATTGATATGGAACAAATACATCAAACCCTCAAAATTTGTTTACAGATTCTATATAAATGCGTGTATTACATACAGCTTTGGAAACCCATAAGTCTTTTCTTTGAAGGGTGTTGCCACATAGATATGTTCTTATTGGAGCGTTTTGACATTGCTCTAACATATTAATTGCACAATTGTGCCATTTAGGTGGAACATATACGAAACAGTACAAAAAAGTCACATATATGTTATACAGATGAATAAATCATACTATACTTTGAAAGCCCGTAGCTCTGTTTTTGAACGGGGTTACCACCTACATTTAAGTTGCTAAAGCCTTCAGACGTATCTCTATTATTTTAAATAACAAAAAATGTGATTGATGTGGAATCAAAACTGTAAAGTTTGTTCACATATAAGTGTATTATAAAGAACTTTGGAAGTTCCAAAAGTCTTTACTTTGAGAGGGGTTGTCACATAGTTTTGATTTTATTCGAGCCACATGACATTTCCCTAACATCCAGAGTACAAAATTTTGCGATTTCCATGGAACAAATACGGGAAACTGCAAAATTTGTACACATATGGTATATAAGTGAATAAATTACACAACACTCTGGGAGTCCCTATTTCTCGCTTTTAAAGGAGACTGCCACTAATGTTTGGATGTTTTGGAGGCTTTTCTGGCGCTACTTAAATATTTATAAAGCAAAATTCTGCAATTTATGGAAAATGGATACATAAAACTGTACAATTAGTTGACATATGTTATATTGATTAGCAAGCTATATAAGACTTTGGAAGAACCTAGGACCTTTTTTTAAGGCCCTATTAGAATATTTCCAAAAAGTGCTTCAAGAAAGCAAACGAAAGCCGCGGCAAAGCGCCAAACTTCCGTATTGGAAATTTTCCATACAGTGAGTCATGAACAAGTGAACGCCTCAGCAAAGCGGACAGCAAAGGAAAATACTAGAGGTATTCATAGCTTAGCAAATTAATTAGTTGACTAATTCATGGGTATGCTAATCAGGGGAAAGTAAGACACCATTATAAAAGTAAATCAATAAATATTAGGATTAAAATAACCTATATTTTGGTTATTTTAATTTCCTATATTTTGGTTTATATTGAACCAAAATATAGGAAATTGAGCACTTTAATGACAGTTATACGCCGTTAAGTAAAAAACTAATCAGAATAATTTCCCAAAAGATAAGATTCCGGCATTTTTTTGTAGGCTGATGTAATTTTGATGTTGCCATAAAAAACATTTACTTCATAGTAAATAACAACTTCCCAAAAATGGTGTTGAGAAGTAATCCTAAGATCGTTGTGTTCCAAATCAGTATCAAAATGAGTGTAAATTGTTGGAAGTATTTTGTAGCATTTTCTTATGAATTAATCAGAAAAATCCTATAATGACTTCAAATGAAGCAAATAAATACTTAAAAATGTTGACAACACCTGACTTTGTTGTCTTATATAAAATATTGGCCTTGATTGGAACAATGTCCTATTTACGGATGATCCTGCTTTTTAGATATTTACTACTAGAAACAAACAGAGATTAATTCAATGAACTGCTAAACATCCTATCAAGTTGATTTTCAGATCAGAGCATTCAAATATGTTCAAAGACATCCGAATTAATAAATTTAAATTAGTGTGAATATATTCTAACAGCCAGAAAAACACTTGCACGAATATATTAAAATGGATAATGAGTAGCTCCTGAGATGGGAGATTCAAGTTGCCCTAAAGAAATTGAAACCTAGGACGTCTACAGGAATTGATGGGGTTGTATGATCTGAAATAATAATTTGCAACTTTGTGTAACATAAACTGAAGAACGTGTGCTCAACCTACTGGCTGTACAATTTGTTCCCATGTATCTAAAAATATTTGAAACGCAATGTTCCAACTATTAAATATCACAAATTATAACAAAATATTTTTACATTTAATACATGGAATATTGAAAGCTTATATCAAGATTACATTATAATGGCATTCCTGAGTCCTTATAGTGGTAGAGTGGCACTCCTGAGTCTATGAAATCGACTTCAATGTTTTCTAAAGGAATCAGACTATATGTGCCATACGTAGTGTAGGCTGATAGATTATCTTATATATCCTGATTTTCGTATTTTCAGTAATCTCCTTCTTTCCAACAATTGTCAATCTAAGCTGACAGTATACTTGATTAGCCTTCTGTACCCTGCAATTCACTTCTGCATCTGTATTTCCATTCTCACTTCTACAACTGATTATAGTTCCAAGGTATTCAAACCTGGTAACCTGTTCCAATTTCTTTCAATCCCATTGGATATTAATTGGTTCATGCTCCTCTTGTTCCGATACTACCATTATATTACTTTTTTCTACATTATGCCTAATCCCATTATCTTTTACTGCACTTGCCCATTCAACAACCGCCATTTGCAAATCTTCCTGGTTCTTTGATATGAGTACAATATCATCCGCACATATTAGCGACTGAATGTACAGGTCTCAATGGCAAGTTTCCTACTTTGGACCGTGCTGTCCTTCTCTTACACTGTTGAAGAATCTGGTTCGTCAGTATGATAAAAAGTAAAGGCCTGAGATTATCTCCTTGTTTCACACCCTTCTTCAAGGAAAATTCTTGATATCCTTTTCCAACTAGTAGTACTACACATTGTACGTTCCTATATACACTCTTGATTCTGCTCAGCAGTGCTACTGATATTCCAGATCTCTATAGTGCCATCCTCAATTATTATTTAAGTTTTGGCATTGTACCGAAAGCTGCTTGCAGGTTTAAGAAAGCTAAACGCGCCTGCCGAAAAACTTATCCATGACTTGCCGGATGGTAAAGATATAATCTTGAGTTTGACGATGCTTCCGAAATGCAGCTTGTTCTTCTTCTAACTCCCCTTCCATTTTATCCCTGAGATTCCATTCCAGAATACTATCCTGTATATACTATCGAGGTATATACTATCCTTGTATATACCTCGAGGGCGACAGGTGATAGACATTTAGATAGACACTGCTCTATAGTTCATTTAGTTTTATTCTCTTTCTTGTGGATTGTGGTTACTATATTCATTGTCCAATCAGCAGAATCTTGTAAGTTTTAATGCTGTCCTGTACATTTTCCAGATTCAATGAACAGCCGTGTTACCTCCCAGCTTTATCATTTATGGTGTAACTTAATCCATTACGTCATCTAGTCCTGCTGCCTTTCCTAATCCTTTTCTGTCAATGGCCATCTGCACTTCAATACAACTTACTCTCCCACCCTCAAAACCTTCCTCTTCTTGCATGTGATTTTCTCTTAGGTCCTCTTTTGAGTCGATCCTAAAAGCTACTTCATTCTGATCATGCCATACGCGAAGAACTGCATCTCGTTCTGTTACCACTCTACCTCTTTCATCTCCAATACTCCGTACTTTCTTTCCAAACTTTCCTTTCAGACCTTTTATTGTCTACCAAAACTTTCTTTGGTTTATATAGTAATTTTCTTTATTTATTTCCCAACGTCTTATCATGCTTTTTCTTTCGCTTGCTTAACTGCAACTTTTGAGTCATTTCTTTTCTGGGTATAGTCCTGCCCCTCTTCATCTGTTTTGTATGATATCCACTTCTTAATTTAAGTTTAAGTAATCTTAATTTTAAATTTAAGTAATTGACTTTTAATATTAGAGGCTTGCGAGAAAAGTATAATGTGTAAAGTACATATGTGTAAGTAAATGTGTTTAAATTTGAGAATTGAATATCGCAGAAACCGATATATGTACGAATTAAATTTAATTTGCTGGAGTATAATTTATAATAAATAATAATAATATTGTTTTGATAAGGACAATAATAGGATAATGCATTTAAGTGTTTAAGTTTAAGTAATCTTAAACTTAAACACTTAAATTTTCTAATAGTGTTTCAAATTTTAAAGTAAGTGAATTGTTTCGTATCCGCTGCTTTACACTAATATATTAATGCTTCCTGCAGATTATTATTAATAAATGATCCATTCCATTTATCGAGTGTATAAAAAACCAATTTTAATTATATTGACAATATTCATGCATGTACAGTTTAAATTAATTAACGTATTTTGTACTTTGAACATATTCATATTAGTTTCAAGTTTGTCTAGAAAGGTGCAGACATTTATTGCTCATATAGGAGACATGTTGATAGATTATTATCTACCATTGAATATGCATTGAATATACAAATAAGTATTAAATTATATGGCATCATTAGCATGCACATAATGAACATATTATTTTAAGATTATCAAATGTACTTTTTTGTCAAGAACATTGTGTGTCCTAATTAAAAATAAATGCCAATAAGTGTCGAAATCGAAGTGGGCTCATTGCCAGTATTGCCTAATATGTGTGTTGAACTCTTTATAAAATGAGAAACTCGCAAATGCAGAAGCCTGTCTATGAATCCCTTAGTCCCCGTATTTGCCTACCGCGTGAACAGCCTCGCACTGTTTGGGTAATTTCAAAGGAGGCAGTCTGGCGTGCTTCGCACGCTAGGACATCGCAAGGAATTTCCCGGTCCCCATATTTGCCTACGGCGTGCAGAATATATTTGGAAAATTTCTAATAGGGCAATTTGGCATGCTTCGCACGCTATATTGCCTTGGACCTTTGAAATCGCCTACGCACAAATTAGCCAACTCCATTCCCCGGTCCCCATATGGGCCTACGGCACGGACAGCTCAGCTGGCCGCTTCGTCGCGGCCTCTCTTGAGTCACTGTTGGGAAATTTTTAACAAGGCAACTATGACTAATTCTATAATAAATATAATTTTGCAATTCATATACGGAAATTAAGTTACTTATTTACAAATACAAAATTAATACCTTCTATGTTTATCTAACGAACATTTATAATTAAACATATAATATTTAAAACATATCTCATCTATCGATCAACCATCTTTGCACGGCGTACTAATGTTATACAATTATAGAAATATATAATGAGTGACCAGTAAAGTAGTCTATTAACGGAAATTATTTACAATTAGCTGGATTTTTCAAGTCGTTGAATTAAATTTATAATATTAATCTCTGTGAGCAAATGCAGGCAAAGTCTTATACTTAAAGATAAACACTTTCAATCATCAACGACAAATTAAATTATCGTAGAATATTTTCATTTCAATATTTTGTTTATGCAGTTATTTATAATAGTAGTAATTAAATGTGTGTTAATTTTCTTAATACTAGCTTCTTATTAATTAGAAATTTCAATCGGTTTGTCTTTAACGAGATTTTTATTCAGAACGTCGTAATGCGTGTTCAATTTTATTAACACAATGTTGAAATGAAAATATTCCAAGATAATTTAATTTGTCGTTGATGATTGAAAGTGCTTATCTTTAAATATAAGAGTAATACTTAACGATATCAATTTCACATGTTTAGCTTGCATTGAAGTACATTCTGCTGAATAGCAAAATCAGCAAATAACTAATTACTTAATGACCAACCAATTGTAAGGTCCAAAAATCGTAAGGATATAGATATGCAAATATACTGATTGTTTATATGTAAATAGGAATGTAATTTATATAAAAAGACTTAATGGAACGAGATTTTTATTCAGAACGTCGTAATGCGTGTTTGATTTTATAATACCCTCCAAGCTGAATTAATTACTCCAAGCTATTACCAATATTAATTTACTTAATTACGGTATTTAAAATATGTCTTAATCGAGCCAGCAAGAAAATTATATCAACCTAGGTATTCTTGTGCAACGTGCATTCTGCAACAGGTACTAGCACCTTGCCCTGCTTTTAACGTAGGTGTAGTCCACGAAACGGGTACTAATATCCGCGCTCGCACATACTAAGGTATTACTAAAAAATTCATTGCAAGTTCTGAATATAAAATCAACTTATAAAACTTAGAAATTCAATGTATATTGAAGACAAACCGATTGAAATTTCTAATTAATAAGAAGCTAGTATTAAGAAAATTAACACACATTTAATTACTACTATTATAAATAACTGCATAAACAAATTGTTGAAATGAAAATATTCTACGATAATTTAATTTGTCGTTGATGATAGAAAGTGTTTATCTTTAAATATAAGAGAATATACAGCGATATCAATTTCATATGTTTATCTTGCATTGAAGTATATTCTGGTGAATAGCATAATCAGCAAAATGAATTACATAATGACCCATCTATGTGTAAGGTCCAAAACTCGTAAGGATATAGATATGCAAATATACAGATTGTTTATATGGAAATAGGAATGTAATTTATATAAAAAGACTTAATGGAACGAGGAGATTAATGGAACGAGATTTTTATTCAGAACGTCGAAATGCGTGTTTCATGTTATAACACACTCCAAGCTTAATTAATTACTCCAAGCTATTACCAATATTAATTTACTTAATTACGCTATTTAAAATCTGCCTTCATCGAGCCAGCAAGAAAGTTATATCAACCTAGGTATTCTTGTACAACGTGCATTCTGCAACAGGTACTAGCACTTTGCCTCGCTTTTAACGTAAGTATAGTCCACGAAACGGGTACTAATACCCGCATCCATTAAAGATGAAATTTGAAATAAATATTAGAGGGGGTTACTTCAACTCATCGTGGAAAGAATATAACTTCATCGAGGAAATGAACCACCGTCATACTGATATCTGGTCAGACGCTCTAAACTCTTAACTAGACCAACAAAGGCTATTAATAATCAGTTACATCTTAGATGAACTTACTGCGTTGCTGGATTAATTCCATACATGCAATTCAAATGCAGCAGTGTTATTGTGCTATATTTGAAAGGAGCGCCACAAGTTCAAATTCTTCGATAGTTAAGCCATCTCAATGTGCATAAATCTTTTGTGTCGCGCAACATTTCTCGTTACAATAATACTGGCAGCATTGCCAGATGCAAAGGAAGTGGTCGTAAACGAACTGCAACTTCAACAGCAATGATTCGACAAGTGAAGGCTCAAATGGAATGAAATCCACGTCGCAGTGATAAAAAATGGCTGCTGAGCTGAATGTATCATCGAGAAAACGGATGCAAAACATTTTGAAAAATGAGGTTCGATTGAAGCCTTTGAAGTTCTAAAAGGCATACGAGGTTTCTCTTGAACAGAAAAAAGTAGACTGAATTGAACAAAGTAATTGTTTCGACATTCGGAAAGTGGCCTGATGCTGAATGTTGTCTTCTCTGATGAGGCTATGTTCCCAATTGAGCAACATATAAACAAGCAAGAAAGACAAACCCTAATAAGCAAATAACTCGAAACGTTTGTGAAGAAAATCAGACAAGAAGGAAGAATCTGTATATAGAAGAAGGAAAAAGATTGTTTGGAATTTTCACATTATCGCATAGAGATGATCAGAAGCAAAATAAACTGCCGTGTTGTTTTATAAATACAAATAACTTATTAACAGAAAAACAAAAATGGTACGTAGACATTATATCAGAATATAATTTTTCAAACTTTATTTGTGAAGTTTTATACCAAAATGCGCTGGAATAAGATAAAGATAACTTATGTCTACTTTATTGTCTAGGGTCAAGAAGTTTGATCTAAATGGTAAAATCCATTACCTAAGCAGTCGTTTTTTCCAGAGAGATCATACGAATATTTACACCTCCGGTTAGCACTAGAAAGGAGGCATGAGCAATGTTGATGCTTGTGGCCGCCGTTACTGCCAAATGTTTATTGCGATACTATTTTGGAAACTGTGTTGAAACCTTGGGTATGTAAATAATTCGGCCGCAGGACATGGACGTTCCAACAGGACTCTGTGCCCTCTCATGCCCCTTGGCACTAAAAATACCAAAGTATTGACGTGCTCAAGAGAACACTTGGCCGGGAATGGCCACATATTCCGGAGGCTCACAATCGTGCAGCGTGCAATGCATTCCCTGACTGAGTCAAGGCACTAGTTAAGGCAAAAGAAGGCCATATCGAACAAAACTAAATTTATTCTAAAATTTTAAGATAATTATTTAAACCTGAATATATATTTATAAATGACTCACGACGTATTCTAAACAACTACTTTCTCAAACATTTAGTACAGAGAAAACTAGCAATAATTCATTTTCTGCAAACCATAGATAATTTGCAAACCGCCACTAAAAGTTTAAAGAAAAGAAAACATTATTTGTATACGTATTCAAACCACTTTACAAAAAAAAAGAACCGCTTCATTTGCATTTTCAATAGTCCGTTTGTAAAATCATTAAACTGTTCGTGTCTCTGTTCATTTTCCATTCGTTTCAACTCTTCTATTCTTATCTAGTTTGATTTATGATCCACAAAATTTGGGGTTTAAAAACTATAAATTATTTGAAGTATAAGTTACCACGCAGTTACCAACAATGCACAGATCTATGAGTGAGGAAAATAAATGAGCAGATTTCTACAGGGTAGTTCGCTTTTATTTGTTTCTGTTTGATGAAATCTGAGATCATTAGAAACATTTCTTGAAATAAATTTGAAATAAATTAATGAAATTTTACATCATCACTTAGCTGTTAAAAAAAATATGTTCCCGTTGGATCCCCCATAATTTAACTGAAGCTCAGAAAGAGGCTCGTGTGAACTGGTGTAAAGA
>WYDF02321119.1:0-14424 GCA_009867245.2 Adranes taylori
CACTGACCTCACTGTCGCCTATTGCAATTTTGCCGAATTTATGTGCGCGATTGGTTTGTGAATCAGGTGTTTGTTTAATTTCATGATTGTGTCTTCAAGTGGGTCTACTTACGATGCTCTACTGATCAAGATTTTCGTGGGTAGATGTAGTTAATCATGTTTAGCAGATCAGACAAAGTAATAATAATTTATGAAATGCTCACTCGTGTTGTGCATCAGTCTGAATTTGAATACCACCATTTAACTGGACATCAGACTCATCTCATGGAAATACTTAATTCATAAAAAATATGTATCTTTTTAACTCTAGCAACTTTTGGAAAAAAGAAAAACGTTGAGGCCAGGAGAAGACGACGCCAAAATGGAGCAGATTTTGAATTGCATTTCAGACGATGACTCGGATGTTCAGATATCCGATGATGATGAGAAATAGAGGTTGCCGAGAATTTAGTTGTTAGAGAGGTATAAGTATATATGGATGCCGAAATGGGTAACAACAGTGACGAGAAAGCTGGAGACAATCTTCCTCTAAGAGTTCTTGAAAGGAACTTGAAAATAACAAAACAAGCATCAGACTCCACACAGCGAGGGTATTTCCAGTGAATACAGCTTCAAAATAAACAACGAAACAAACATCGGACTCCACAAAGCGAATTTTCTGGAAAAGAAGCAATGATTTAATTCCTCCAAAGTTTAAAGGTATTTCCACTGAATCTAAAGTCCGTCGTGATTGGATTTCAAATAAGTATCTATCTATCCATGTTTTTGGACAATGAGTTTTTCTAAAAAGTATGTAATTGTACCAATGCCATGTATGTTGAAGTAAAAGGAGTGTAGCTTAGCTTGACATTATGACACTTTTCAGGTTAACATTATTGGATAACTTTTTTGGGATAGTCTGATTAATGTCTTCTCCGATATATCCAAGAATCAGATTGTATTGGACAAAAGCAACAAGAGTTACAACTATTGCATATCCCATGACTCCGGATAAGTTTTACATCATCCAAAGTAAGTTGAAAGTTGTAGTTGATGGTAGCGTTTCAGAGACGGTACATAAATCTAATCTGACACATTTTGGTAAGTTTGACCTGTTATGGGGAGAGTTAGACAAGGGTACCTAGAGAAAAAACTATCGTTATAGACGAGCAAATGATACTATTTACAAGCCCAATGAAGATTTCTTAGGGGAAAGCCCAATCCAAAGTAGTGAAGAATTTTGTTTCTGCCACCTCCAATGGTCTCCAAATGATACAATTAAAAACCTCCACTCTTGTTAGCATAATAAGGATACTATTTCCTAGAACTAATGTGTACTGTGATAGACATTTCTCGACGATACTGCTTTTGGAATATCTTTATCAACAAGTATCAGCGGCAGTAGCTCGAGGCACCTCGGACACAATAGGAAAACAAGACGGAAAATTAGTGGTATGATTTAAAGTGTGCTTTTGGCATCTACTGGTCTAGGAACCAAACCACCCACTGAGTGTAGAAGGTGGTCTAGGAAAGGCTCCAAATACATTTAAGACCACACATTGTTGCAAAACAACAACGAATGTATGGAAGGAATTGCCTTGCTAGAATGATAAGTTATTACAGAATTCAGGTCAGGTCACAGAAATGGATTCTTAGAGTAATCCTTAATCCTTTTTAACTTGGCAAATGTCAATTAATGTATTTTTATCGCAGAGATAATTCCATACCGCCCCTCGAAATGTACATAAACTTTTTAATTTTAAGATCTAGATTGTCAGAGACCTTCTGTCAAGTCAAATAGAAGAAAAGCTCCAAGATGGATTGCGCTAACTACCGGACTATATGCCTTCTCAACACTGCTTCTAAGGTCTAATTAAAATTCTAACCAGACGACTCGAATTTTTCCCAGAAAGTACTTTGGGTGATTATCAGTGCGGCTTTAGGCGGGGCAGAACAACTACAGATTATGTTTTCAGAATCAGGTGCATCCTCGAAAAATGATGTGAATTTAACACCAGTTATTCATAGACTATAAGCAGGTTTATGACAGTGAAGAGACACCATACTTGTTCGACACTTTGGTTCTGCTGGCTGTGCCACAAAAGTTGATCGGGCTTACTAGAATGCGGTTAACGCACTCAAACTGTCAAGTTATGGTAACTGGAAAAGTATTCATGGAGTTTGGTATCGCAAGAGATCTAAAGCAAGGGGATGCCCTTTGATGCATTCTCTTCAACCTCACTCTGCGTATTGTAAGGAAGATTGAATTGAACCCCAGAACTATATAATCCTTCTGAACTATATAATCTATATACTCCTTCTGAACTATATAATCTCAACTGAGAAGTATATATTCTGAACTGTGTAGCAAAACAGTGAGATCTCTAACAATTGGGGATCACAAACATAAGGATACCTAGTTTTAAGTATCTTCGTTCTGTTATCACTGAGAACAACAACACGCAGTTTGAAATAAAAGGGCACATCAAAGCACGAAATAAAGCATATTTCAGTCGGCTGAAGCTTCTAAAATCTCGCTTACTCTCGTGGCAAAGCAAAAAGAGGATTTATAGAACTGTCATACGGCCTGTAGTAATGTATGGGATTGAAACGTGAGTCCTGACCGCACAGGACGAGAAGATACTTACTATATCGGAGGGGAAAAATTGCGACGTTATTTGGTCCGGTGTGCGATAGGGGCATCTGGCGTATCAAAAAGAGCGACGAGATTTGTAACTCCATGGCGATACTAAGTTGCTGTCTGAAGTAAAAAGAGCGCGGATCCGATGGTTGGTAATCTCGAGCGAATGTTAGAAGACAGGGCGGCGCGGAATGTATTCATTCAACAAGCGGAAGGCGCAGATTGGTGCGCAGGCCCCGGAAAGCGCTGGTTGGAAGACGTTTAGGAGGACCTGTGTCAGATGTTGGAGACGGTTGGCAATAAATCGAGATGCGTAACAGGGCGTTGTAGATGAGAATCGAGCTCTTAATGGGTTGAAACGGCATTAGGTAAGATAAGGACGAAAGTGAGAGATTTGTAAAAATTGTGCATTGAAAGGTGTTGGAGGATGAAAATGAAAGAAGGTATAAGTGAATGGGCAAAAGAGCAAGTATATATTTTTTATAAAATCAATATGCAAGAGTAATTCAGTTTATTCAAGATGGCTACATTCGTTGAAATGTTTATTGGCTTAAGCGGTTTTATTGCTATACGAATTAGTTGCTAAATTGCAAATGTTATTTAATACTTGGAATTTTCTTTACACTTTTATTCTTGAAATAAATACAGTTTATAAACATTCAGAACAGGATCCTCATATATTGGTTGTGCTAGAATTTCCTCATGAGAAATGCAGTTTGGCATTATTCCTTCCGTCGGAAAAAATAAGACTGATGACGAAGATCATACTAAATCAGACAAAATATAAGCAATAGAGGGGAACGCCTCTTATTGGTGTAATTAATTGAGAGCATAGAGTACAGTTAAAGAATCGATCTAATTGGCATTTAATCCGTAGTAGTGAAAGTGTTGCGTGTGAGACTGTGTAATATGAGTAAAAAACGCCGCACAGATTGGATATGAATCAATTATGGCCTAAATTAATTAATTAATGGGATAAGGTTAATTAGATGAGAATACATTAGAAGATAGCAAATTATTACAAGTAGGGAAATGTAAAGTTGGAAGTAAAAATTCGTAGGTAAAGTATTAAGGATAAACTGCGAAAAATTTATGCAGAGCACAGTTTTACATGAGTTGAAAGGGAAAATTAAAAATTAAATTTGATGGAAAACCGTTTTCCGTCGGAGTACCGAAGTAATAAATATTCACCAATGTTAAATTGAATTTATTAAAGAAAGTTAAGAGTTAAAAAGTTAGTTTAAAATAAATTAATTATGGGGGAATTAATCAGTATAAAATTAATTCCGGACTCAGAAAATCGCAGTTAGAACAAAAGCGGACTAAAATTAAATTCACTTTTATGTATTTAAATTGTGATTAGGACTAGGGTACCTTTAAAGTTCAGTTGTGTGGTGAGTTTTTGACGCAAGGATTACTCGAGAAGTATGTCGACCCATATGTTACTACATTGCTGTAATTTTTTATTAGGGATTATTTATTCTCTGCGACGCTTAATTTAATTTATCATGTTTATGACGAATTATATTTTTTCTGGAATTAATTAACACAAGCCAATTTTTATTGAATATTTAACATAGATTTATTTAATTTATTATGTTGATTTAATTTATTCTTTATTCTGACTTTTTTGTTGTTTCCTTTGAGTGATTTTCATTATACTGACTTAAAATTGATTAATGCATCTATTTGTTTATGCCTGACCTATAAAAATGATGCTTAAAAACTTAAGAACATATAGATTGTGGGTAGCGGACGCTAAGCGATCAGCTGCAATCCTACCAGTCCACATCGCGATACGAACTACATTTCTCTCCGTAGTTTTTTACCGATCCCAAAATTAAGTGAATGGGTGTAGGTTCGGATAACACTTGAACAAATCTTACCTCTTTCACATGCTCACGTACCTAAAAAATACGCGACAATATCAGAAGTATGAAAAAGAAAGGGATGAATGTGGGAGTGAAGAAAGATATGGAAGTGAAGAAAGAAGAATTGAAGATATGGGTGTAAAAATGTGGAAGTGAAAATGTGGGAGTGAAGATTTGGAAGTGAAGAGAGAGGAAAGAGATATTGGATGATTAACGTGAGAGGATGTACAGGATATGTGAAATAAATGACAAAAGATGGGAGCACTGGGTGAATGAATGCATTAAAATTGAACGAACAGAGGCGGAAAAAAGGTTTGCAAGAAATGCAAAGGTGTGTTTGGGCAACTAAATAAACGGGATAGGATAGAAATAATTGGAACGATTATTAAGGAAAGAAGAATGAGAGGAGGAAAAAGATGGTAATAAAATAAATCAAATTAAAGAGGATTCCTTATTCTTTCTAGATAGAAGAGGAAGAAGAAAAGAAAAAGGAAAGTAGGAAAGTTAATTGCATTCAATATTCCGTAGATAAATGAAATAAATTTGTGATAGGTATGGGCTATGAGGCCAAATGCGCTATGAGGCCAAAACAAGCCAAGAAATTCCTAAGGCTATAGTAGATAGTCAGCGGAACAGATGGAAGGACCTCATTGACACAGTAGAAGCGTCCCTGGGTATGCCATAGACGATAGTCACCAAAGAGCTAGAAATAAGGAAACCTGCACTAGAAGCTGTACAAGTTGAGAAGATAGTGCAAGAACTACTCCCTAAGCACAACGAACGCTAGGAGGAAATTGCAGAACTACACAAAGAGCCTACTAGCGAATAGATCCCTGAAATTAACGAGGAGGAACTACGCAGAGCAGCCAAGAGACTAAGCAGCGGCAAGGGACTGGATCATAAACAAAATCGCTAGAATAACACTAGCCTGCGTACCTAAAATGCTATTAAATTTGTACGGTAGATGCTTTACCAAAGCAAGAATACCAAACATGTGGAAAATTGAGCTGCTAGAACTTATCCCAAAGCATAAGGTAGGGGAAGACATAGTAGATGTCTACTCAACAGCCTAAGTAAACAACAGCCTAATTAGAAACTCTCTTGCTAGAAAGGTTATTAACCACCTTGGATACTATTGGAGGGCTCTTTAGTAGACAGTTTGGCTTCCGCAAAAGCAGTTGAATGATCGACCTGGACTTAGGCTTTTTTGGGCCAACCTGGACTTAGCATTTCTTTGAATTTTGTCAGATGTAGCAATCTTTTAGTTCGACAGCATTAAAAATGGAAGCATTTCTTCTAGTGCATTAAAATTGGAAAACGTTTATTTAAATGACTGCTTTAAAACACTAATCAGTGGCGAACTTACAGGAGGAGGTTAACCAAGTTTCAGGTGCCATTTTAAAGAAACCAGTTATATCTCCTATGTGTTGATCTTGTGTTGGTTTTGATAGGATAGTGAGAGAGACATTGTGGAATAGAATGCATAGGGTAGGGATATCGAGAGCAATGATAAAAATGACGTAATGAATGTAAACAATGTGAAAATGGATGTGATAAAGGGATAAAAGGATGTATTATAAAAGGAATGTATTCAACAGAGAAGCCCGCTGTGTTTGTCTGTTCAAAATTTACTTATCGGATTTAGAGGAGGTACTGATGAAAGGACAACCTGACGGGAGTAAGGTTGGAAGGTTAAAAGTGTGGTCTCTACCTTATGCTGACTATATAGTGTGGATGGGGAGTAGCATGAAAGAGATGATGAAGTGATAGGGAGGGTGAAGAGATATATGGATAGAAGGGGTTTGGAATTCCATGAGGAGAAAACAAAAATAATGGTGTACAAGAAGGGAGGGAGAGATTGTACGAAGGGGAAAAATGATGAAAGATTACGGACATACAGATATTTGGGTTTCATAATGGCGCAAAATGCGTAGTGTAAACAAAGTAGGTATTTCTGATAACATAGAAGGCACATTAATATGATAACATAGAAGGCAAGGGGAGTTGGAGAGACAATGAGGATGGTAGGGGCAAGAAAGTTTTGGGAGTCAGCGAAAATGAGGAAGAGGATAATGGAAGTAAGTGTGAATAATACTATCATGTATGAAACAGAGATATGGATTGTGGAAGCACAGAAATGAAGCAGAGATATGGGAATGAGATATGATGGAGTGGGTGAAGGTTGGATCTTTGAAAAGTATGCTTGGATTAGATAAGAATATTCTGAATGAGGGAGTTATGCAGGAGTTAGGAAAATATAAAGGATGAATAAGCGTGGTGAAAAGGATGGTACATTTTAAGGGGAAGGTATTGATGAAGGGAATAGGTTAGATTAAGTGAATAAGAGGATTGGATAGTCAACGGATAAATGGTTTGAGAAGATGATATAAGGAGGTAGTGAAATAGTGAATGAAGTCATAGAAATGACGATGGATCTGGAAAGACAAGAGAGGGAACGAAGAATAGATCAAACTAGATATAATGGTAAGTATATGTGGATATATGGCAAAGTATTTAGTATCGAGGTTGAGCATGGGGGATAAAAGAATGATTGCAAATTTCAGATGTGGGAATGAGAAGAGCGGAAATAAGTATTGGATGCATGTGCAAGAAAGAATGTGCAAGATATGTGGAAGCGAAGAGAATGAATGGACTCACTGGATGAAAGAATATTCTCTAATTGAATGGAGTGATAGTGAAAAGGAATTGTGGGAAAACTGGAGGGTTAGTTGAGGAAAGGAACCTAAAGAATTAGATATAATGAAAAGAATAAAGGTAAAAATAAGTAAGAGAATGTAGAAGGAAAAGAGGAAGATGATGACTGAGGATAGCTGGGAAGAGAAGGTTCTAGACTAGAATGTTTTAGAAGAGAAGGTTCTATATAGCGAAAAGTTTGTTAAATTTAAAATGTGGCAACGTCACATGGGACTCATTTCATTCGACGCGTAATACAAGGTACTATAAGTGTGCAAAATTTCGGCCTCCTAGTTTTAAAATAAAATTTCTGAATAAAACAAAAATTGCGTATTTCCGCCATATTGGATTTAAAAAAATTTTTTGCTTTTGCACAAAAATCTTGTACACTTGCTTACCAAATTTCATCCAAATTGGTCCAGTAATTTAGGAGAACTATTTGAATATACGCACATCCGCTCCCTTGTAAACTTATGAGCAAGAAAATTATTTTTTAGTGTCAATTGCGTTCTGAACCCCTCTTTAAATTACGTATAAATAAATTGTAGTTATATGAATATAAAAGAGATATTAAAATTAATTAGAAAAAATTTTCAAAACATACATATATCTCTAAGTACTTCTTACGTATATTGGTCGATGAAAAATAAAAATTATTTTAAAACTTTTGAGATTAATTTGAAATACATTGATATACCTGACAAGATTCATTTCATCTAAGCTAATATAAATCTATTTTACTAAATTTTATTAAATGTTAGTAGAATAAAGTTTAATTTCGTCAGTTATATATTTTAAATTCAAATAATTCTTAAAATTTAATGTTTAAATAAAAAATAAATTATTTATGGTAAATTTCGATAAAACGATATAAAAATTGACTCACTGTTTTGTGGACAAATTTTTTGATAACGCACTATGAAGCACTGCAGTAGTAGGACACGAATTGACTGTTGTTCCAAGAAATTATTTAACTCAACATCGCAACACGAACGGTTGGTCACCATAACGGAATCTTGTTCCATTGTAGCAAGTCAAACACCTGTAAATATTATGTACGTTACATACTACTTATTATAAAGAGAACATAGCTTCGTAATATAGGCAACACATTCAACAGAAATCAAGTCAAGATTCATTTAGTGAGCGATTCGAAAGGGTCGCATCATACGTCACAAGTACATTTTATAGATTATGTAAACCATATTTTTAGCGCGCAATTATTTTAGTACTGAAATTTTATTATAAAAATTCGTTAACGATTCCACTAACCTCTCTTTTATATACTGTATGTCATACACGTTTTATTAGCTACAACAAAGACATTCGTTGGTCTCTTTAATATTGATCATCATAGCATTGTGCAAGTAATCTTTCAATTTAAATGAAGAGTAAATAGAACCACTGATTTAAAATAATAGGGACGGAGTACCTATAGGGAAGTTAGCATCACACTTTAATTAGAATAAATGTTTTTAAAGAACGACTTGTTCAAGATGTACTATAGGCTGGTCAATGAGAGGAATTTAGAAAGGGATAGGTTGATAATTACGAAATTAAATACATGGTCAAATAAAATGGAGACAATGAAGAAAAAAAAATGTTCAAACGAAGTAAAATATATACAGAGGATAATATGACACGGAAGGAGAGGGAGATACAGAAGAGGAGCGCAAAGTTTGCGAATGAAAACAAGAGAGGTAACAGGAAGGTTATTGAGACAATTTATGGAAATGGGATGATGAGGAGGGGCGATTAAGAGAGGAGAAAAATGGAGAGGAGGGGAATGGAAAAAATAGAAAGGGGAATATAGTTAATAGATGGGGAAATAGGGTGTAGTAGGGAGAAAGGGATCGAGGGTATGCGCAGGCAATGGTGGGTTGTGAAGGAAAGGTTATGAGGCAAATCAAAAGGACGGAGCGTGTAATGTGGGCAACGGCTAAACTAATGGACGCAGAAAATTCCAATAAAGCTAAATATTTAACAATATTTTAAATAAAAATAACACTATATTATTATTACCTTACACCTCCACATCCATTAATATTTCCCAATCAAATTTATTTCTCTCACAACTATCTTCTTTATTTTAACACTCTTCCCTCTTTGTCCTGTACATATTTTATAGCTCATCGCTCCCATTCTCTGAACCCTTTTTAACCCCAAATCCTTACATTCATCCAACCAATGTTCCCAGGAATTCTCCCCATCCGCACACAGCCTACATCTTATTTCATGCAATACCTGTTCCTCCCCGCATCTAAATCTAGTAATCATCTTTTTTCTCTCATACTTCTCCCATCGTCTATGTATCTTGGCTTCATTCCTATTACCTTGATTTCATTATAACTTCTATTACATCTGTTCTCTTTTAAGCTTATATTTCTCTCTTGAATCTTTACACCCATCAACGCTCGCTGAATAACCACTTCACACTTGAAATCACCTCTCAGCCTATTGTAATATTCACTCATTGACCATTCGCACCTCTCATAAAACTTTATACGCTCTTTGATTCATTGACCTACCGCTTTTCCCTTTTCCATCTTCTGAATGATTTCCTTATAGGCATTTCTCACAATTCCTTCTTCGTGTCCCATCATAACATTTTTTTCAAATTTGACAAATTTTTTGACACCCTTTACCCAAACTTTATTCTCATTGAACTCTTGTAATACAATTTTTGTAGATGTACATGTTTCTAAACCCAATAAACTCTTCATATATTTCACTCCTATCCTTTCAGTATCCAGTCTCTTCTCCATATCTCAACTCCATATATCAAAATGCTCCTTATTCACACCTTAAGAATCAACTTCCTCATTTTCAGTGAATCCCCAAAAATATCCCCTTCCATACAATTTCTATTCTTTCTGCCGTCATACCAGCTTTCTTCGCTACCATACAAATATGACAATTGACACTTCCTCCACTACTCAACATAAACCTTAAGAATTTATATTTCTTGACGCTTCCAATCACCTCCTCACCTATCTCAAACTTTCTACTCTGTCTTCCTCCTTTCTTGCACACTATAAGTTTTCTCTTACCCACATTCATTTTGATACCTCTCTTTACCATGTACCTATTTACCCGATTTGCTACTTCTTGCATTTACTCTCTGCTTCCCGCTAAACACAACATCATCAGCATATCGTACCGGCCATATCCTTTCACCTCCAAGCATCTCACCTCCCCTCTTCAACACACTTTCCAGATCTGATAGATAAATATTAAACTAACTAGCACCGGTGGGGCACCCTTGCGCAACTCGCACATTTACACTGTCCTACTCAGACACCTCCCCATCTACTTTCGCCATTATTTTTGTTTCCTCGTACAGTCCTTCTATACTCAAACACAATATATCAGAAATACCTACACTCCCTATCTTCGGCCATAACCTTCCCCTGTCAATTTAATCAAAAGCCGATTTTAGATTAACGAATAATATATACAGCTTTCTTCCATTGCTTATCTCCTCATTTTTAATGTAATTCATTGCTACTATATTATCCATTGTCCCTCTCCCTCTTTTGTACATCTCTTTCTTTATATTCCCTCTTTTAATTACCGGAACGAATACCCTCTTTTCCCAGTCCTCCGGAATGCATTCTTTACTCATCTTTACTGCATTTATACACTTAGTTAACGTAATCACCCCATCTTAATTCAAGCACTTCCATATGCCCACCGGCTCCCTGTTTGGTGCTTTATTCTACTTATTTCTGTCCTTATTTCTTCTATTTTAATTACCATATCCATACCCACATGACTCCCGCCTACTTTTCTCTCTATCACTCTTGCTCCTCCGATTCCATCCTCTATTGGATTCTCCTTGCACTCTATTCCCAATCTTGCATACTTATATTTTCACTCATCCCTCTTCTATTTATCGCGTCACTCTCAGTTCTTAAAATCTTTATTAAATTTTCTTCATCAAGCGATAGAGGGTCTCTCTCTCTCTCTCCACCATACACCTTTGTCGCTCTTGTCACCATTCATCCTTCGGCCTCATATAAACCATCCAGTCTTTTCCCCTAATCTAACTATTGTCTTTTTTCTATCCACCATAACTCATCCTCTTCTTTAATTCACCCCGCAATATTTTGTATACTTTCCTATTTTGTATACTTTCCACATATAGCTACCCGCTTTCTTTCATCCTCTCTGACAATCCTATTTTCTCTGCCTTTTTCGATTTAATAGTATTTCCTTTCACAATCTCATACCTTTCTCCTAATCCCCTTCTGCCTATTGTATCATAATTTACGATCCACACTTCCTGTAATGGACCGGAAAATGGGCCGACTTTATCTTCTCCCCCACCTTTAGATATTCCATTGCTTTCTCTGCTTTATAATTTATAATACTATAGTCGATTACCTTAGCTCCTCCATGCCCGATACAAGTAAATTCACCCTCACAGTCACCTTCCACACGTCTGTTTGTCATACACATATCTTCCTACTCCATCCACTCTGATTAAATCTAGTTAACTTTCTTTTGTTAAATAGAATAAATAGTTAGGTGAGACATGCTTCTTGCGCGAGGGCCCAAATTTTGACAGTTTATAGCTTTTAAGCCTTCAGGCTCTCTACATTCTGATTTTTCTGCTTCCGGCTTTTAACTCTTTTGACGTTTTTTGCCTTTTTGTGTTCTGGCTTTTTGCCCGGCTACTTTTTTATGTGTTTTGGCTTTCGGTCTCCTGGTATTTGACCTTTTCGACATTTTCTGGCTTTTTAGCGTTCCAGTTTTCTGACCTTTTACCCTTTTTGTCTTCTGGGTTTCTGGGTTTTGCTCTATTTAGATTCCGGTCATTGATCCATTTGATATTTTCAGAGGTTGGAACGTTCAAGATTTCTAGCCTTCTATGTTTTTTATCTTTTTGGCTTCTGGTTTTTTGAGCTATCATTCCGATTACCGCCCCACCCTATTAACATCTTACCCCCATTAGGACTCCCCTATTACCACTCCACTTCACCCCCCATCCGATAAAAGCGCACGATTAAATAGTGCAATTGAAGTCGCAAAATAGAGTCGCGCTTAAATGGAAAATTGCTTATATATTTAATGAGCTTTGGATGCAAGAATTTTAGCAATACAAATAATACTTTGTATCCATGTTCTATTGTGATTTTAGAAAAAATGGTTCAAATAAAGTCAATAAATATTTAAATACACTTAATGCTTACTATTTTATGGTAGTCATAGAAAAATTACTAAGGACGACACAATATTGAAACCACCGACATCAGAAGTACCCTCTATCGCTTGGTTAAAACTATATGTATTTAGGCAAACCGTTGTTATCCCAAACAATTATTGACCTATTAAATTATTGCTAGATCACTTGTAAAGTAACCTGGTTGAAGGTCAACTTTTGGTTAATGCAAAATATAATAAAATGTTTACTAATGAAATATAAATTCATCACCAGTTTTTTTTCACACATATAAGCTGACCAAAATAAAATTTTCTATGTATGTATATTCTAGTTGAGAATTTTGAAGAGAGATTTCCTTATCTCATAACCGTCCTTTTTAATGGCTTCCTAATGGCCTCAACGGAACTTTGTGTTGATTATTTCCAAACGACATTTTTTATTGCCTTAACGAAATTTTTTATTTACTTTTAAAAAAGCTTTATTATATTGCATTATTATTTGTTCATGTAAAGTTACCACGGATCCTTCACTAGATAAAGAATGTATGTACGTCAAGATTTCGATGTCAAATAATCACATAGCCTAACATCAGACGCAAAATGATGCCAACGCCATCGTGCTCGTGACAGTGAGCTCAGTTAACCAAATGCCTCAACTGCGGCGGCAGGCATGAGGCATGGTCATCAATATGTGTCAAGAAACAAGAAGCCCCAAATTAACCTGAAGAGATTGCACCCGCCCGGTGAAATGAGTTACCAATTCCTGAACTTCTTGAGCACAGGAGCTAGAACCATCCGGCACAGAACCCTTCTGGTTACGCGCATTAGCCAATCCGTGTTACCACAACCACACTCTTGAACGTCTTGTCCGATGAACCAATCCTGATAAAGGAAGCAGTTGGACAAGTATCCCACGCCCTTCTTCGAGGGGATACCCTCATTTATTCTCCAACATGGAGAAATTGTTCTCCAACAACAATTTTTCCATTGTTGTAGTTCCGCTGCTCTAATGGACCGAGTCATTGGAATAGTAAATGTCTCCGGAACGCTGCGTAAAATACCTATGATCTAAAATCTCCTCAATTCCGATAAAGTACAGAATGTTTTCCATCACTGACACTAAAACACAAAAAGATATTAACATTCCAAATTACCAAGCTTACCAGCGCAATAGTTCAATACGTAACACAACAACAGAAGGTTTTTTTCTTACTCCAATCCGCCATCAAAAGGCATGTCCCAAGATTTTCTTCAATACTTAGGTTCATTTCCGAACGCCATAATTATGGGCGATTTTAATGCGCGCCACTTAGATTTTGGTGACCATGACTCAAATGTCAATGGTGAAATTCTATCCAGATGTATCACACAGTTTTCTCTTCAACCCATTTTTCTATCACGCAGGAATGTCTATTATTGATCATATTGTGGTCACTGAACAAATTATACAAGACGTTGATTCTGAATATTTTGCTGGAACTACTATAAGATCTGACTATTACCCCCTTCTTATAAAGTCTCGACTCAACTCCACCTCCCCCACCTACACGAATACTAATTCTTGATTTCCAAAATGCTAATTGGTAACACTTTCAACAGAAATTAGCACAAAACACTCCATCCAACACCGAAATGGATAGCCCAGCTCAAATTAACTTAGCTATGAACACTAAAACAAATCTAATCCAGGAGTCAGCTTCTGAAAGCATTCAAATTAAATCGATAAAGTAGATGCAAGATAATTGCGTACAAAGAGGAGTGTTGGGTCGAAGCCACATCCAAACTAAATTACGGGGACGGTAAAAAATTCTGGCAGAAATTCAAAGTTATAACAGGGCAGAAATCTAATCCCAAATCTCAACTGAAGGATCTCCAAGGCAAACTTATAAACATTCTAGCGCAATTAGCTGAGGAATAAATCATATGAAAACAAATTCATTAAATTCCACAAAACCTACTCTTTGTCAGTAAGTTTCGGGCAGAAACCAATTCTCTTATGGACAGTTTTGCAAGCATGCATACACCCATCATCAATTTTCCGGAATCTGATGACATTCTGTTTACCATCACCGC
>WYDF02321130.1:0-14423 GCA_009867245.2 Adranes taylori
GGCTAACTGACTTAAGCGTTGTATGGCGTTTGAAGGGAGATAGGAGGGGATTCGTCTTGCTAATCCAGTTGGGAAGGCCGGATATGATATTCTCTCCTTGATTCACTCATGTCTTTAGTATAAAATAAATAGTAATAAAAGTTGGGATATGGGTTTTGGTCTGGAATTAAGCCACTAGGCTTAGTAGTTGGCGAACGCCCTGATTGGGGAAGTTAGTGAAAATTGTTGTTGTAAAATAGCGGCTAGAGTGTGGTTTTGCCGCACTCTTTATATAGGGAATCACCTTAGGGTATAGCCCTTGTTTCATCCTCTGCGGTAGGCGGGCAGCAGCAGTAAAACGTTCTGTAGGTCGTCGTAAGAGGATGAGTTGGATTTGAATTAATTTTGAAAAGAACAGTTCACGTGGTAATTGATGTCAAGCCGCCATCTTGGGGCCCATCAATTCACCACCACATGCATCTGGAACCCGGATGCCAGTGTCGGCGAAGGCGTAGGCGTAGGAAGACGCCTTGGAACTTCGTGGGCGACCGCTCTTCTTTGTGAACCGTATAATTTTTAATTTATTATTGGCGCATCACTCATTTATAATTTTGGTATTGTAGAATTTTTTAGTAACATCCCTTAACTAGCTTAGAGTCATTTTCATAAATATAAATTTAAAAGGGGTTTATAACAAATAAAAAAAAGGGGGGGGTTGTGTGATTTTGATGGGGTTGTTAAATTGGGTAAAGTAGTAGTATTACTGAAGAACAGGGGGTTGTAGTCATAGGGGTTTTTAACACTTTTGGGGATGATAAATTGTTCTGGTATCCCTAATATGCTTAGCAGCTTCCGGGTAAATTTTAATTAATTATAATCATGGTCGTAGAGATCAGACGGCAGAGAGTCATTTTGTTTTTGCCTTTGGAACGTTCCACCGGTATTTTAGTGTTATTATTATGTCTAATGTGCCATCAGTTTTAATATGTTGTGAAGGATTGGGTCCTTGTCAGTAATATTTTAATTACCACGTCTGTAGACGGCGTGGAGTGGGTCAGTTAGATAAGTGAGGAAGGCGTGTAAATATTAGGCCAGGGGCTGGATGTGTACAGCCTTGTACAAAGCTCCTAGGTAGCGGTATGCTCATCTAGATTTAAGGTAGGCTAGGGAGCTTATTACTAGGCACAGCCAGATTGGGCTAACGTTGTATAACTTTAATATAGGGGGAGGTCAGTGATAAATAATAGTGAGGGGTAGTTAGACCCACATTATTAATGCGCTTCTTTAACTTAAAGAGCCATTAGCCTGTATTGATCCAATGAGGAGATTCGTTTCCTGGAGGAGGACACAATAACTGAGGATCCTAGCAATATCCTGTTAATTTGGGAGTCAGGGTCGTGGTGTGTCTCCGTACAGATAACCCTCTATCTTTCAGGGCAGTTTCTGTAGTGATTAGCCATTGAAGCCCCGGGTGGCTTAAACTCTTAACCTGTCATTAAACCTTGAAAAGAATATACGGAAATAAATGGAATTAAGCGGAATATAAATTATCCTTAACTTAACTCCTTTAAAAATCGTAGCAATAATAATAAATCATAGAGCGGTAGTACAATAGCACCTGAAGCTGACTCCTTTATTACTGATTGCCATTGGCATAGAACACGATCAACTGTGGTCGGATCTCCTTTACTTAGTAGCATTGCTTATTATATCAATCATCTACATAAGCGTAGAATACGATCAACTTTGGTATGGTCTCAGTATACCACCTCCGTTATTATTTACCTCCATATTGTGTGTTTCCATCTGTGGATTAGATTACTTGTGATATGATAGTATTTATGATTTACATCAATATTATTCAGAGGGAACTACATCAACCTTAAGGAATAATATTTAAACTAAATTCCATATTGTGTGTTACTTAGATAAGAATAATATTTAAACTACATTCAATATTGATTATTATTTAGGCCTATAGTTGATAATAGCAGGAAAATGAAATATGGCTTATATTATTATGAAACTATATTTTAAATAAAGTGGGGGCTTATATTATTGTTAAGTGTGCTTATTTAATTCCGTGCACTCCCCACCCTATTTTTATCTGAGATTTAGGTAGTCTCTGGCGCCCATCGAAATCAAGTTCGGACGCCTCATTCCAAGTACGCATTGAGCAGGTTTGCTGGACGGCTCTATGGATCGCGACCTGACCGCGGCACAACACCTTCAGCTTGGGTCACTGTTGTTTCCCAAGAGAGGCAGATTATAACATGTTAATATGGACACGTCATAAGTTTCTCCAAGCCGACAATAACTAAAATAACGGCCAAGCAACATTTAATTATTAATAATAATTTAAGAGCAATTAATAAAGGATTGGTTGACATAAGAAAATATAGTGCGGTTCTGATTTAATTCATTTATGAAAAGGTTTATTTGCCACCGGTACACTTTATTTTCAATACATAGGTAAATATGAAAACTAGTAAGCAATAGTTAAATGCAAGTTAATTGATTGTTAGTTTGTTATTAAATGAAATTAGTAACATTGAAATAAAATTATTTATTCAGAACGAAATTCAAAGAACTTTAGGTGTTTCAGTTCCTTATAAAAATTTATAATAAAATAAATGCCTACGCACATCTGAACATCTGCCATTATTTTCTCAATAACCAGTGAAAATAATAAAGTAAACAACAAAATACGCGACTCTTAAAGACTGTTAAAATCTAACTAACGGACTGGTTCCGAATTGATTAATTTTTGATAGAAATCTGAATATCTATTCCACTGAAATTCCCTTTTTACACTTTCATCTCCGCTCACCCCGTGATATTTCGTACTAGATTTCGGCAGAAGTTTGTTGCATCTTTGCATCTCACTTCTGTTTATTAGAGTCTATTACGTAAATTATTTTTCATTATCTCTCACTAACACACAGGAACGCAAAAACTGATTCGCGTAAAAATACTACTTTCTTTCCCCTTTTATTTCTAGTTCGTTGAATCACGACAAGTTTTAGCCCTCGTCTGTTTACAAGGTAACACCGTTCTGATTCATTTGCGTGTCTATTTTCCAGATAGATATTTTATTCTGAGATTAATTTATTTCAATTAAATTATAATGATAGATTGCTACATTATTTTATAAAATTTATTGATTTTAATGAATTTCTATCTTTTAGACATTATTCCCCTGGATCAATTATAATATTTAAAATCTCTGCAGTAGAATTCAAAGAATTGAATTCGTCTAATATCTTTTGGCGTTACAATAAATTTATTAAATAAAAAATAATAAAAGTACGTTAAAACTAATAAATACTGTTACATAAAAAGAAATAAAATGTTAGACTTTAGACATAAATAAGAGATTTTATGAGTGTTAAGTCACTAGAGGTAATTAAAATTTATGTATGCATACTGATTAAAAATTATATACGTGTAAAAATAAACGAACAACTTACTTTTTCGAATACGATTGCCCTGTGTTGCCGAAACAGCAGCAGTGGACGATTGATACTGTTGTTGTCCTTGGGCGGCGGCAGCAGCTGCTGCTGCCGCCATTACATACCCCATTGGTACCATCATGGGCATAGCTGTAGTGGTGCCTGCACCACCACCACCAGGGGTTCCCGTCGGCTGGCCACCCGCAGCACCCAAACTAAGTGATTGCTGCGCAGCAGCCATCGATGCTGCCACAGCTGCATTTCCACCCAATGGAGATGGACCGTTCAAACCTCCGGTTGGCATATAAGCAGTATGATTTCCAGGTGTTTGAGGTGTATGGGGTCTACTAGCAGTAGGCGTACTCGGCGATCTGTGAATATGTAAAATGGTAAAAACATTTCAAGGTCATTCGCTTTCAAGAAAGAAATATACGAGAAAGTTTCCAGTAAAATTCTGCTCAATCTAAAGTTTCCGAATCTGGAAAGTAAAAATCAAGTAACTTATACAATGAGATGAGTTAATACAGATATTGATGCGAAAAGTGTTTCAAATTATAGTTTTTTCTTTTTGTTCAAAAATAGTAACTTAAAGAAAATGATTAATAAATTTGTCTTCTCAGCATCTACTTTGATCTAATACAACTTAGACACTTAACACATAATAACATAAGCGAAACTCCAGAAAAAGAAGCGAAATTAGAAAGAGATAAAGGGTTACATCCAGATTAAAAGTCCTAGACACATGCCTATAGCACAGGTGATCTTTAACCCAATAGATTTCGTTTTGCAAAAGCACATGTAGAAAACGACCAATACTATAATTTCTGCTACACGTGCAAATGAAATCTCACACAATTGGTATGTGTTTATTAAATCAAAAGCATATGCAATGTTGCCAGCTTGCTATTATACAGTTCTTGCGCTTCCTATTTATTGTTTAGTATGTAATGTATATTTTAAACAAATAATATAATGCTGGTAAGTAATCAAATTCTTATTTTATATATTATTGTTTTGAATATTATGACTATTTTCTTTATTAGACTGAAATTTTATTTATGTTTGAAGAAAATTATTTTTAGTTTTCGAAAGTTCGCACATGCTATAGGATTTCTAATTTAATTCTTCGTTGTTAGTTATAATAAAAGATTTCTTAAAGTTTGAGTTTTATTTTGTTAAAGGTTGAGGTGTTCAATTTTACACAAACTAAAGTTTTGTGAGTTTTAAATAAACTATGAATGACTCTAAAAAAAGTTGTTGGAAGAAAAGTTGGAGTGTATTGCGCATATAAAAACTGCAAGAATCGCTTTTATATGAAAGAAGAAAAATTTATAAAATTCTTTAGATTTCCATTAGATTCAGCAGTGTAAGTATTAAACACCGTGAAAAAGTATACAGATAAATGTATATTTATTTTGTATTAGTTTTAATGAGTACTTTTAAACAGTTGTAGAAAATGGTTATACTTCAGGGTTCAGGTTAGAGCTAGAGACTTCAGACTAAGTTCAAAAACATTACAAGAATTAAATTCAATATAATTTAAGACTTTTTTCCCGGAATCCTTTTGCATATATATTTATCAGCTAGAAACTATATTCTATAATAATTTTGAATAATTGTAATAAGAGAGTTGGATATAATCTTTATTTGAAATGTAAAGAAGTAGTTCACTTGGATAAACAATTAATCCTATTTGTGAACAAAAATTTTGCCAAGTAGAAATATTACTAACACGTGACACGCGTTTGTTTCGACGTTTCGCATCTCATCAGACTTGTGTGCGTAATGGCTCTTCTAATGGTACAAAGCAGATTAGTAGTATTGTTGCAATGTACTTATTAAATTCGACTGCCGTGCTCAGTCTAATAGTCGCTAATAGCATGCATTTCACCACTGTACCGTTAATAAATGGTTTCTTAGTTACTTATGAAACATGTCAGAAACATCTATAACTTAAGACTGTTGATGGTTTTATTGGTAGGAGCTTTTGGTATGTTTCATAACTAAGAAACCATTTATTAACGGTACAATTAACGGCAGTCGAATTTAATAAGTACATTGCAACAATACTACTAAACTGCTTTGTACCATTAGAAGACACATTACGCACACACGTCTGATGAGATTCGCAACGTCGAAACAAGCGCTTGTCACGTGTTAGTAATATTTCTACTTGGCAAAACTTTTATAAGTTCACAAATAGGATTAATTGTTTATCCAAGTGAATAACGCTATAATTGTCTTAGCGCAAATGTATTATTAGGAATACTAATTTCCAAACTATATATATTATATATTTTTCAATCATAGTAAAACACTAATGATAAATACTTATATTCATAATAAGATATTTGAAATTACTTTTAGTAGACGTTTTTACGAATGTAGACATACACAGCATTCATATAAACACATTTCAAATTGTCTGAGCAAGTCGAAGGTGGTGCACTGAAACAGAGCATGATTTTTATTAACTGATGCTGTGATGCTAGGTGAAATAGTGGGCTCCGATGACGGCTTCCACCAATGCCAGAATTTCGTATTAACCCTTGCCTTCCATTTTTAAGCCAATTTGAAATCATTTAACAATATATATGCGCAGTTTTCGAAATAATTCTCTCAATTGAGTAAGTTAAATAATACTATTAAATACATTTAAATTAATTTATTGTAGAATATAGTCTAATGATGATTGAATAAATCGAACGAACTAACAACATTAAATGGATTTATATGCGGTTTAGATTAATTTTAATTATTTCATTCCTACCAAATTGAAAGTTATCGTACTCGTAATGTAAGTAAACATTGGAGTCTCACTATTAATACTCACAGCATATGTCAAAGAGCTTTATTAAATATATCTCAATATAATAATAATAATAAATAGTAGTAATACCTGGCATATCTTGGTGTAAACGGTTTAGCACTCGGATTTAAAACGAATTCCTTGGCGTCCGGATTCAATTTGCTATGTTTAACTTTGTCTGAATCAATTTTACTGCCTGATGTGGGAGTGATAGATGTTGGCGGGGATTGAATGATAGATGGTGGTGTTTGTTGAATCGGAGTTTGAGTTTGCTGCTGCTGTTGCTGCTGATTTTGAGGTGATACCGATTGTTGTGGTTGTTGAGGCGGAGTGGTTTGTTGCTCTTGTGGCGGTAGTTGTGTAGGAGATGCTGCAGGTGGCTTTGTAGGTGGCGGTGTTATCTAGGGTTATTAATATTTTTTAGTTGGTACTCGTTGATAAGTTATGTGAATAATTTGCATATAAGCTACTATAATTAAAGTATTTACTTAAGTTTCAAAGTATTTTGCATTTATTGTAATTACCAATGACTCTTCTTAGTTAGGAAGAAGTACAATCTGCCTAACAAAAGCATGTGGTTGATTGTTTTTGTATACACTGAAAAAATTAGGTAAACAATTTTATACTTGAAAGGTAAAACGCGTAGTCAGCACCATTTTCAATCACCATCGTTCATCGTGAAGACACTCTTTACTTATTCGATGGGACCCGAATCGGAAAACAGTGCTGGCCAATCCAATGCCACTCTGCCGTTCTTGAGCTTCCAACCATTTCAAAAGACAATTCGGTATTTAAGACCCTTGTCCTCTTGGAGTATCCAATTCCTCGAGTTTTGGCAAACAACTTTGGAACAGATTCCAACAAGCCTCTCTGGTATAATTTTAACATTTTCGGAGAATTAAGTTTGTCTATGTTTGTTAAAAGAGTGATATTTAAAGTTGATGAAGCACTTCGTCCCACTATAGAAAGACAAATTCTGAAATTTTCTGAAGAAGAGATCGGATAGAAAATCAATGCAACCAGGGGAAAAACAAGGAAAAGAGAAAAGCAAAAGACAGGAAAGCTTGGTATTAACAGCATCGTATATTAAATCACTGTAACGGCAAAAATATTAGACGTAATCAATTCTTTGGATATGCTAAATGATCAACGAGAATAATGTTAAAATGATAGAAAATTACTAAAATCAATAAATTCCATAAAATTATGTAGGAACCCATCATCATAATTTCATTAATTAATATACAAAGTTAAATTAATTTCGGAATAAAATACAAAAATTCATTCTATCTGAAAAAAATAGACACACGCGTAATGAGTCAGGACGCAGGAGTTACTTTGTAGATGAAGGGTAAGCTAGCTGCGACGAAAAAAAAAATAGAAACAAGGGGAATAGAAAATAGTCTTTTTAACGAATAAAAACCACCCCTGAAGTAAACCTGCGAACGTCAGGATAGACGTTTTTTCGTTCATGAAGTTAGAGAGAGAGAGAGAGAGAGAGAGAGAATAGCAAAAATAAATTAGGTAATAGGCTTCTAATAAGTTGAAGTGAAATGCATCAAACTTCTACCGAAGTTGGCACGAAAAATGGCGGGATTAGTCGTCGGCATAAAAACATAAAAGCGAAAACTCAATGGGAAAGGCATCAAGATTTTTACTAGTCTTGGAACAGTTAATTTCTAGCAGTTTCAATAAATTATGCAGATTTTACTTTGCTAGTTTTTGTTTGTTGCCGTAAGATTTATGGCAGACGTTCAGATGTACGTAAACGATTATTTTATTATAAATCTTTGATTAAGAAATTGAAATACGTTGGCACGAAACATGGTGGGATCAGTCGTCGGCATAAAAACATAAAAGCGAAAACTCAGTGGGAATGGCATCAAGATTTTTTACTAGTCTTGGAACAGTTAATTTCTAGAAGTTTAAATAAATTACGCGGATTTTACTTTGCTAGTTTTTGTTTGTTGCCGTGAGAGTTATGGCAGACGTTCAGATGTACGTGAACGATTATTTTATTATAAATCTTTGATTAAGAAATTGAAACACCTTAAAATAAATCTTTATGCAAATCTAATAAATCAGAACCGTATATATTTTATTATATTGCCAGTCAACCAATTCCTTATTAAATACTCTCTAATTATTTTTATTAATTAAATGTTGCTAAGTACCAACGTCAAATGGATAATGAGTTCAAATGTACTAGGAGAAAACAGGGCCGTGAGCAAGAAGAAAGACAGAAAAGGAGAAGAGGGGTAAAGAATATTTAACATCAAAAAATAAAAAGATTCCTGCAAAGCAGCCTCCTACAAATAAATTAAGTCGGGCTTTTCATATCTATTCAGACAGGAAATACCTAATTTACTCCCTTCTTGTTTTTATATTGTGTAAATGAAAGTAACAGTGTAAGGTTCCATACAAACAAATTGAAATTTTTAAATGATTTTTATGCTTTAAAGGTCAATGTTAAACAACATCCGTACGATGCGAGCCTCATCCATGTCTACGCTGTTAAAAGGAGAAGGCATGGTAATTATGAAAACCCTGAAGATAGTAGAAGACAGGCTACACTGTCCTTCACTTTGCCTAATGGGCAGGTAATATTTTGCAAGTGTGTAGAAACACATTTTGTACTGTTCTTGGAATAACCAGGAAAAGAATTGAAACTCTAGCTAAACTGAAGAAACAAGGAGAGGCAGTTTACAAGGAGAAAAGAGGTAATAAGCACCTCCATCGCAAGTTCACGGCTCAAGATGAAGCATTGGTTATCGAACATATAAACAGATTCCCGAGAGAAGAGGGATATTACAACCGTTTAAAAAGTGAGAAAGAATATCTGAGCCCGATCTTAATATAAATAGACTTTACTCTGCCTTTAAGGAAACACATCCAGGGTCAGCCATAACGTATTGGTTTTATTATCAAATATTTAAGAAGAAATTTCCAATGCTAAGTTTTAATAAACCACGCACCTGTGATTTACTGCATGTACAGACCAAGAATCCCACAAACAGAGATGCCAAATGTAAGTTAGAAATGCATCACAGGAAAGCTGAGGCAGCTGTAGAAGCAATGAGGCATGACCATCAGAGATGCCAGCACCCGGAAGCGACACAATAACTGTTCCAATGGATTTTGAGCAAGTTATATCATTGCGATCACTAACCCATGGTCAGATGTATTACATGTGGCAACTCTCAAACTACAACCTATGCGTTCTTCTTGGAGACAACAACACAGGTTGCATGTTTTTGTGCCATGAAGGCATAAGTCGACGTGAGGACAACGAGATTGCTTTATGTATATTGAAAGCTTTCTCTAATATACCGACACAAAAGCGAAAGCAAACAGTCTGAAGCGATAACTGTGCGGGACAAAACAAAAACAAGATGCATGTATATGGGTTTATTTAATTTCGAATGGAACTTTTGATGAAATTTATCATAAGTATTTAGTTTCGGCTCATTCGATCACCAGTTGTGACAGGGATTTTTCCCATATCGAGAAGAGAAAGAGACTCGAGAAGTGTGAAACGTCGATGGATTTAGTAAGGATGATGATAAAAGCAGTGAAAAAGAACCCATTTCTAGTGACGGTAATGAACCCAGAAGACTTTTTTGATTTCTGAACGTACAATCAATACATCGAAGCTGCAAATTTCCAAAGCCCAATGGATCAAGGTTAGCCGAGAAAATCCTAGAGCCATTAAAATACGACAGTCCCTCAATGAAATGGAGGCTTGGAAAACTGTAAACACTTTGAAACAAAATATTACAAGCCGAACAATCAGAGAATTGAATCTTCCGAATCTCGACTGTCAGAGCAGAATTTCTGAGGAAAAAAATTATCTGAAGGAAGAAACAAACAATTCTATGAAAATTTGGTGAATCCTAATGATTAGGCGCTACATTTTTCATGGTTCCTTATGTATAATTAACCAACATTAATATTTTTGTAGTGGCACTTAGCACCTTTTAGAAATTTATTCCTTTTGTCATTTTTTTATACAATGAAGTGGAAATATTTACTATATAATAAAGTATTAAATGTACCATGATGTCTAATTTCTTGAGTGGTCATCCTCAATACACTGAGTTCAGTATAAAAAATAAATCTTAGCTCGGATTTATTTTTTTGGCACATAGCTCACTATTTACTTCAAGTCTTGAATTGTTGCATGTAAAATAAATTATTTTGTTGTTAGTAGAGCATTTTAAAACCAATCAAACAAAAAGTGTTTTAGTATGATTATATTTTATTATTTCATGGGCAGTACATGCTTTATAGAGATCGAATCTTGGTTCTAGTTAAGCAAGGTTCCAAAAATAAATGTTTCATTATCAATTTTATGGGATTTTAATAAATTCATACACTAAGAATTTATTAAAACCCCATAAATTGTTTATTAATCTAAATTACGGTACTAAATAAATCATTAATCATTGCTCTACCAATCCCGGTAGGATTGGGTGTATTTTAACAGAAAGTAGAAGCCCTCTCAATTCCACGTCATAAATTTACGACTTTCGGAAATAAGCTACATCTCGATGATGATATATCGATAGAGCACAATCAGACTTTAAGGTACTCTGAACACCAAGTAAAGACATCTAGTGTTCTGTAATTGTATATTGTTTCCTACAGGCCTAAAACTCCATTTAGGTAAGAAATAAAATTCAAAAAAATGCAATTGGCAAGAATTAAGTAAGCAAGATACTCTATTGGTTCTTAAAAAAATATAGTAACATACAACACAACATCAAGTGTTATAGTAACATTTTAATAAAACCTATTAAAGATTACCTGTGCAGTTTGAGTAGTAACCTGAGACGTTATAGTATCACTCACGACGCAGGCAGTAGCAGCTGCAGTGCTCGGTTGTGGTGTGTAAGCATTAGCTCCACCCACACCACCAACTCCACCAATATGTTGCTGTGTCGGCGTTTCTGGATTGGAATGTGGAATAGAGATTGCCGCCTCCGGACTGGTCGTTGTTGGTGGAGTCGGTGGCAATTTAAATTCTTGAGCAAACTTATTAAATTCTTTGCTGGTATCTTCTCGTTGATGATAATGATGATGGTAATGATGGTGTCGTACATTGTTAGTCGGAATGGCCGATTGCGGTGGTGCGCTAGTAGGGGGAGCTGTTGTCGTTGAAGTGGGAGATGGAATTCTTTGGGTAGATGTTGTTGTTGGTGATGAAACGTAATGAGTTTGTTGCTGTTGTTGATGATGATGGTCGCCTGGCGGCATCGGATGTGTCTGTTGAGATTTAGACAACATTGAATCCTGATGTGTGAAAATAAATAATTACAGCAAAAGCTAAGTTCAATTTTCGGTTTGTTGTAAATACAAAACAAAAATTGTTATAATATATAAACTTTTTTAAATAAGAAATGTGTTAATACCTGATAATTCGTCTGATTAGTCTGATAAACATTCCTTGTCTGCCTGGATGATGAACCCGGCTGTTGTTGCATGGCAGTTTGTTGTAAAATGCCAGCTCCGCCATTGCCCTTACCGCCACCATTATTATTTGAAGACGGTGACACTATTTCACCATTAATCTGATGATGGTGCAATTTTGGAATGTCCCCATTAGTTGGCGTTGTAACTGTTACTCCACTTCCAGATCGGATCTTATGCTGTTGCTGTTGTAGGTGCTGCTGTGGAGTTTGTTGTTGATTATGTGACATATAAGTCGTTCCACCACCATTTCCAAGCGGAGGTGATCGTTGCGAATGACTTTGAATTGGAGGTGATTGATGAGAATGAGTGGAATATTGTTGTTGTGGTTGGTGGTGTTGTTGCGACTGTTGATTAGTAGGGGGTGTCCCTGCATGTTGTTGTTGTAGGTGTGTAGGTACGATGTGCTGCGTGTGTGTGGAAACTATTTGATTTGGTATCTAAAAGTAAAAAATTTACATAATTAAAATAAAAATGATTCAAATACAATAATTTTGAAAAAAAAAACCATCTGATCAATGAGTAATGATGGGTTGCACATACCGTACGTCCCCGTTTAACCGGACTAGAGGGAGCGGGCATTGCCCGGACGAAGGAAAGTCGGGATTACCCGGAAATGTGTAATATACGTACACTTCAGCTTTTACTGAAATTACTGCAGTATAAATGTATGTTGTTGAAACTAAAAATCAACTTAGCGATAACAAATAACTTACATATGTAATTGAAATATATACATATGTACAATATACGAAATACAAATTTAAACTTTACTTACAACGAAATCAACATTTATTTACTTCCACAAAAGTATATAATTTTTTGTTTTAATGATGTACGCACTGCTCCCATAAAGTGAATACATTATATTACAGTACAGTATATCTTTATTTAAGTTATTTAACAAAAAAATTAAATTGCCACTATTATCGTGAATACATGTTATTTATTTTAATTTTTTTATTTAAAATACTTATCCAGATTTCGGTCCGGATAATTCGGAAGTCCGGTTGAATTGGGTCCAGTTAAACGAGGTCCTACTGTATTTTTAAAAAAGTTTTATTTAAATGCTTGATATTGCCAGGATAAAAACCAAGCAAGGAAGTGAAGTACTCTGTAAGTTCTGTAATCAACGATTAGAGCGAGCGTTGATCATTCAACTTCTTTCATATCTGTAAACGCTGGCTACATAAAAAATATAACGGACATTCAGTTGAGAAACTAAATATCGTGAGGAAGAAAAAATTGTGACTTGTTCTGTGTGTAAATCTGAGAAGGAATGGGTTGTTGATTATTTAAATATCGATCTAATAAGGTAAAAAAAAAACACAGTACTAAGTCACATTGCTGAAGGCAGCTCTAATAAAGACCTAATGGAAAAGTTAACACCTTCGGAGCAGTAATATTTAATCTACTTCAAAATCATGCTCAAATCACCTAAAAAAATTTGTTTCAACTAGTTGAAAAAAGGCAATCGTCTACGGGCAGTTTTACCGTAAATAAGTTTTATCATTAAAATGTAGAAATAATTATTAATCGATAATTAAACTCGATTTTATCTAATTAAACCTTGAATAAATTCTTTCACACACATCCGAGGCCAACAACCCATGTAGCAAGCGTAGTAAGGGAGCTGCGTGACACCGTTGTCAGTGTATGTGTGGATACATAGATTTGATTGGTAATCAATCAATAGTAAGTGAAAGCGTACTGTGCAATCCCGTACAAGTGTGAGTAAAGAAAGCATATTTGATTGTATGTACATTAATCATGGCGATAGCAATTAGAAAAAAGTAGATTACAGGTTAACCAAGTACGAATACAGTACGATGAGTACAATTTACCATAAGAAGGGGTAAAGTAGTGAGAGATATCGATCGTAATCTTGGTAGGAAAGTAGCTAGTCAAAGAAAACAATAGAAGTCACACAGCTCTCACTGAAAAAAAAACACCAGTCAGTAATAAGAAATTTTAAGTTGTAGAGCGAATCCCTATCACTCAGCGTTTAGCGAATAAAATGATGAATAAAATTATATTATAATTCATTCCAAATTAAATCATGAATAAATTAAATTGTTACATAAGTACCAGAAGTTAGATATGGGGCATAGTAGAGTACAATATTTGATAGTGATTAAATAATTCTTTTAAGTTTGAATTAGTTGAATAAAACAAATTGATTTGACACCAATAAATTGAAATTAATTAATAATTAATAAGGTGAAATTAATTAATATAAGTAAAAAATAATTAATAAGGTAACGCGTGTCATTCTAAAATAAGTGCGTGATGGTAGGAACGACGAAAATGAGGGTGTAAGTAAAATAATTTATAAATAATTGTAGAATTTATTTAACGGAACTTGCACGTTATTTTTATTAATCTATTTACACGTAGTAATTGAATACAAATATTATTTTATTATTTCGATGTGGCGTTATTTATTTTGAGCGTACAAATAATTACTGTTTATTTGCATAATTATTTGTTTATAAACCAAATCATTATTAATACAGTTAGTTGAATTTATGCGTCTTCTTCAAATCACATATGTTATCTTATTGCTCGTATATTAACTGTAGTATTAATTACCATATATCTATTTCGAATCAAATGTTGGAATTATATCCATATATTAAATAAAAAATATTTTAGCTAGAAATAAAACAATGATCAAATTAACGAATTTCTTAATATCACGTATGTTATCTTTT